>CM038358.1:600000-902500 GCA_021464625.1 Proterorhinus semilunaris | reverse complement strand
TTGCGGGGCCTCTCACCGCTGCCTCCATCGCGGGGTGTCTCGCCGCAAGCTCCAGTGGGGTCGTCTCACCACGGGTCGGTAGCCGGGCACTGCACCGGTACCAGCCGGTCACAGGGGTGGTTCTCAGCGCGGGGGTGGTGCGTGTTCTTGCATTCACCTCCTCTGCCACATAGCCTGCTGCCCCAGGCACACGACCCTTGCCGCAGCCATGCGGCCGGAACCGGGGGGTCGTCCCCACCCTGAGCTTCGTGCCTCCGTCCTCTGTGTGCGATTTTACAATGTGCCTCTGGAAAGAACTCCAACGTGGAGGAAAAGTCATGCAGTTCCATTGTAGCTCATTGCTAGCATTAAGGATGAAACAGTATATGTTCTTTGCTAGGGCTCATTTAACTACACAGTTTCAAGAAGACAGAAGTGCATTTAATTTCATAAGATTTGCTAACATTCATTAAAACATAGAAATGAAGATTCAAAACTGAATTGAACCAGTGTTGTTTTTGGCAGCCCTTTTAGTTTAGCTTTTAGTTTTAGTCAGACGGAAATTAAAACGGTTTTAGTCAAGTTTTTGTCAGTTTCTTTATCAAAAGTAGGGCTGGGCAATATATCAATATTTAAGATGCATCGATATATTTTTTATGAGATATGGAATTAGACCATATCACATAATCAATATAGTTCAAATTCAGATAAGCTATTAAATTAACAAAAAGAAATAGGTAATCTCAAACTGATGTTTAAAAATGTTTATCTTAAACTGAGCACTTTATTTTGTTATCTGTTTATATATAAATGCTGCCCTCAGAAAAAGATGGACCTATTTTATTTTATACACCATCCCAACTGTGGAATACGGGGGGGGGGGGGGGGGGCAGCATCATGCTGTGGGGTTGTTTTGCTGCAGGAGGGACTGGTGCACTTCACAAAATAGATGACATCATGAAGAACTCTATGTGGATATATATGGAGCAACATCTCAAGACATCAGCAGGAAGTTAAAGCTTGGGCACAGATGGGTCTTCCGAATGGACAATGACCCAAAACAAACTGGTTACAAAGTGACTTAAGGAAAACAAAGTCAATGTTTTAAAGTGACCATCACAAAGTCCTGATCTCAATCCAGTTGAAAATGTATGGGCAGAGCTGAAAAGGCATAGGCACGCAAGGTGGCCTCCAAATGTGTCTCAGTTACATCAGTTCTGTTTGGAGGAATGGACCTTGTGGAAGGAAATCCAAAACGTTTGACCCAAAATATACAGTTTAAAGGCAATGCTACCAAATATTGATGAAATGTAGGTACATTTTTGGTTTTGTAAAAAGTAATCCAAAATTGTGTTGAAAAATCTATCTCTCATTCTTCTGGCATTTGAAAATTAAATTATATATATATTTTTTTTGTTAATTCTAATTGACCTAAAAAATGTAATGCAAATGTGTATTTTTATGTGGATGTAAACATATGGTTCCCGCTGTAATACTGATATTGAACCTTTTCCCAAAAGTGCCCGCTCTCCTCGTTCTCTAATCATCGCTTCCAGTTTTATTTTTACTGCGCCGTCTGCACATTCGTACATCAACATGCTTTCTGCGTTCAGATGCTACGGTATTTAAAACTGTCCTGAGAAAAGAAGAGAGAAGAGAGGGGGGGGGGAGACAAAGAGGGAGGGAGAGAGAGACAGAGAGGGAGAGAGACAGAGAGGGAGAGAGGAGGAAGCAAGCGAGGGAGAGAGAGAGAGACAGAGAGAGGGAGAGAGAGACAGAGAGGGAGAGAGGAGGAAGCAAGCGAGGGAGAGAGAGACAGAGGGAGAGAGACAGAGAGGGAGAGAGACAGAGAGGGAGAGAGGAGGAAGCAAGCGAGGGAGAGAGAGAGAGAGGGAGAGAGACAGTAAGAGAGTGAGAGAGTGAGACAGCGAGCGAGGGAGAGAGAGACAGAGAGGGAGAGGGCGGGTGAGGGAGAGACAGTGAGAGAGTGAGACAGCGAGCGAGGGAGAGAGAGACAGAGAGGGAGAGGGCGGGTGAGGGAGAGACAGTGAGAGAGTGAGAGAGTGAGACAGCGAGAGAGGGAGAGAAAGAGAGACAAAGAGAGAGAGGGAGAGCGGGAGAGAGAGACAGAGAGGGTGCGAGAGAGGGAGGGAGAGGGTAAGAGAGAGAGAGAGGGAGAGAGAGAGAGACAGAGGGAGAGAGAGAGAGACAGCAAGCGAGGGAGAGAGAGAGAGAGACAGAGAGAGAAAGGGAGAGCGGGAGAGGGCGAGAGAGGGAGAGATAGTGAGAGAGTGAGAGAGTGAGACAGCGAGAGAGGGAGAGAAGAGACAGAGAAAGAGACAGAAAGGGAGGGAAAGGGAGAGAGGGTAAGAGAGAGAGAGAGAGAGAGAGAGAGGGGGGGAGACAGACAGAGAGACAGAGAGAGAGACAGAAAGGGAGGGAGAGGGAGAGAGAGAGAGAGAGAGAGAGAGAGTTGCACAGTAGTGCCACTCAAAGCCTCGGGTTCCGACACGTGCGGAGCCTCCATCAGAAAGTGAAAGTTCCTTTCTGTCCCGCGACATTTAAACACTGAGCATTGCCTAAAAATGAAGATTTAAAGATTTGTATTAGTCAATTCATTTGTCAGTGAATTGAAATGATCGTTTTCTCGTCCTTGGTTGTGGAGCAGAGGATGGGGTGTGAGGGTTGGGAGCACAGGGAGCATAGGGAGGGCAGGGTGTTTAACTTCCTGACAGCCTGGTAGATGGCTCTTTTAACCTGTGGGGAAAGTAGAGACGCTGATGACTTTTCTTGACCAGAGATGTAGTGTGCATGGTCCAGGAGAGGTTCTCTGTGATGTGCACACCCAGGAACTTACTGCTGGTTAAAACCTAGGAATTGGCCACGATATTGTATATTAACCCAGAAAATAAGCACGTGAGCCTACATGATTACATGACGGATATGGAGGTGAACATATTGTAAATGAGGCGTTATTCCTCAAACAAACACCAAGGCCCCACAGAATAGCCCAATGTCTCCAGACAAAGCTATCAACTCCTCAGAGGGGTTGTAATGAGTAATATTTACTTTCTCCAACTCTTCACACCAAGTACCACTTCAAGTATTTGTCCTTCAAGGTACCACCAGGCCTGGATGAAGATCAAATCAGGAGTAAACATGGTTGAAAAGTGTAAAATTGGACTAATTGGCATAAATCTGAGAAAATCATGTAAAGCAGGGGAAAACACCGAATTCAAAAGCATTACTGAAGCATCAATGAAATGATCAGTAATTCAAACTGCAGATGACCCTGAGAACCACCTGAGGAAGTCTCAAGTAGGATATATTTTTATTTTAAAAGCACATTATTATACAGTGATGCATAAAGTGACACAGTCTTCACACATGAACACGGCACGTTCAGATATTGCACTCCTGTGCCTACAAGTGTCATTTTTTGTTTTGGCTCTCAACAAATTCCAGGATCTTTGTTTGACCTGATCACGTCAGTAGCAGCAGGAGAAAGCGAGCCGCCGCATTAACAGTAAATACTTGAGGTTTTTGACCCTTGGTAATGACAGGAGTCCATTTGTTGCCTTGTGTTGGATGTGCAGAGGTGGTCCGGACAGAGCATTATTAAAATAGCCCTCTCAGCTCTGAGCGGGCTGAGTGCTGGGGCCCCACACAAGGGCCTGTTTGCACCAATCATCATGATTACACTGCGAGTATAGAGGAGGCAGTAAACAAAGTGCTTGTGCAGGGGAGGGCCGGCCAGAGACGGTGGCTTTGTATCTGCTCCAGTGGTTAGCACACACTCACATGCACTGTCCCCCTACTCATACATGTACTATCGGCCAATTGGCTTCATTACACACACACACACACACACACAAGGGCCACTGGACACACACACACTCATTAAAAATAGGAAATGCAACTACTTAGGCTTTATTTCCAGTAACTATCAGTGTGTGTGTGTCTATATATAAATGTCTTTCTACTAAACATTTCTGTAAGAATTCAGAATGTGTCTACCTTTCAGACTTGTCCTTGCATCGATTTGATCTTGATGTAGGCCTGGTGGTATTGGAAGTCAAATAGTTTATAGGGTTTACTTGAGTGAACAGTTCGAGAATGATTGGTCTAACTAAAGCCTCCCACTGTATCCACATGACAATGCTCTGGTTAGCTGAAGCACTGAGGCCATGCTCACACTGAGCAGGGGGGTGTGTGTCTGCCGTTGCAGATGGTGGGGTAATGATCTCAGCCTCACACCCCGTGGGCCTCGCAAGGACACCATCTCCACAGACCACTGCAAAGTCAAACTGCACTCTGTCTCAGGACTGACATGCTACAATCATGATAAAGCATTAATCTTATATAAATGCTTTATTCGTGTACACCATACTCAATGATACCACAGCTGTCCTGGGATAGACTGACGGACACAAGGTTGCCAATCGGCCCCTCCGACCACCACCAACCACTCACTCACAAACTACATTCACCCAAATGATCTTACATGACCTCTTTGTCAGTTTCTCATCAATGACACACATCTCATTGTGTTTTCACATTTATATTTGTGGCAAGGCGAGTGGTAATAGATGTCATTTCGTTAAAACAAATGAAAAGAAACCAGACAACGCCACCCAGACCAGCTGGGAAAAGGAAAAGTTCTTAAGGCACACAGGTTTGTACATTGGTATGAGGCAGAGACATTCCAGTATGAAAAATTATTACCTTTATTTGGTTTAAAAGTATATATTAATTTACTGTTTATCAATTCATTTTGACAAAACGTAGCCTTGTTTTACTGTGTCAATGTTCTTTTTGTTTTTATCTGATTTTATTCACCTGTTGTAGCACTTTGAGGTTTCTTTGAAATGTAAAGTGCAATATAAATAAAATTTATTATTATTATTATTATTAAAACTTGGCAATTTCATTCCTACAAACAGTAAGGTTAAACCATAGACTGTATAAAGAATAGACAGCTCCTCCTCACTCCTCCCCGTTTACCAAAATGACCACGTTCGTGGGGGAAATCATGGCGGATTTACAGGCTCCTCCTCTCCAGCTCTGACGAAGCATGTTCCTAAAAAGGGCATAAGGGCGGGATCTTGACTGTAGACCCGGCCCTGCTTGGCCCTCGCGGGGCGTGTAATGGGCGTGTATTTCTGTTGTAATCACGCCCATGGCCAGGCAGCAACGTAAATGGCCTGTCAATCAAAGTCAGGCTCTTATTAATTATGCAAGATTTCTCAAATTTATACTACGATAAAAAGCCCGGTGCCCCATATTGTTTTTAACCCAGCGTAATCACAGGAGGAATATGTAGCTCTAGCCACTTCTAAACCATTAAAGTTGTTTTTAACGTGTCTAAAGTCCAATGCATTGCAATGGGGGAATAGCGGTCATATGGAGGTACTACAGCAAAGGTGGAGCAATGGCGGCCTCCAGTGTCGTAGTCAAAAAGCAGAGCAGTCAGCGGCCATTGGGTTAAACCAATTTGATTTACAGTGCAGTTTTAGCCTGGTCTTACCATACCCTCATTTCATACAGAGGGTCTGGAACTTCACAATTGAGCTCCGTTTCCAGGTGTGAGGGATGAACTCCTTTGGAACGATTGGATTGGTTTTCAAACTACAACCGGCAAATCCGGTACGAATGGAACCCCTTGTAGTTTGACCCAGGCTGCAATGACGAGACCCCTCGAGAAGGTTTTGTGGCGTTTATATGAAGCTCTGGAATCACACAGACAGGACAGGTGATTACAGGTGGTCTGACAATGTCTTCTGCCCCTAAACACACCACACCAGATACAAGAGTATTATTACAAAGTATGAACTGTACATTGTATCTATGGAACTAACAAAGATTGACAACTTCTAAACTTGACCAAATGTCAATATAAATCCCCCAAAATTCAAATAATCACTTCAAACATAGATTTAACTGTGTTGTGTTACATCCATCCATTTTCTCCCACTTGTCCATTGCCAGGCTCCTATGGCTCCTCCTGCAGGTGGTGGGTCCACAGAAGGACGGCCTCATGGTTCCAAACGGGCCTGTTGGTCTCTCATAGGGGCTTCACTCATTCACACTCTCATTCATACACCAGTGTACGCAGACACTGGAGGCAAGGAGGGTGAAGTGTCTTGCCCAAGGACACAACGACAATGTGCACCTTCAGGAGGCAGGATTCGAACCGCCGACCTTCCGATCATGAGACGACCCGCTCTACCATCTGTGCCATAACCACGGTCATATCCGGAGGCCGTGGCTGCAGCAACAGGTTTTCGGAGTCCGAGGCTTCTGCGGCCTGCCCTCTACCACCCCTTTTGGTCATTCTTTCGCCGATAAAGTTGCAAAACTTCAGAAAATCACGTCCATGTAGCTCACCGACATGTTCCTCCAACCCAAAAAAGTTTTTAGCAAGTGTTGAAGCAATTAAATAATGAAAAACTTTCACGGAGCTCTGTAAAACACGTCCTCACATGGCTACGCTCACCAGCGCCGTGCCCTAAGTATTAAAAGCAAGTTTGAAAAGATGAGTCTTTAATCTGGATTTAAACAGGGACAGGTTCGTGAGAACACGCAGACTGAGGGGCAGCTGTTCCACAGTTTAGGCGCTGCAACCCTAAAGGCACGATCGCCCCACTGTTTGTAGTGGGACCTGGGCACGTCCAGAACCATTTGATTGGCAGACCAGAGAGCACTGCTGGGGCGATGTACGGTCAACAACTCAGTTAGATATAACGGAGCGAGACCATGAAGAGCTTTAAAAACAAGCATTAACATTTTCAAATCAATCCGAAAACGGACCGGGAGCCATTGCAGGAGGAGAGGACAGGAGTGATGTGGCTGTGTCTGGATGAACCAGTGAGAAGACGGGCTGCTGCATTCTGCACCAACTGTAACCGGTGGAGTGACAACTGTGGGAGGCCAGAGTAGAGAGCGTTGCAATAGTCCAACCGAGAACTGATAAACGCGTGCGTTGCCTTCTCGAGGTCTTGGCGTGAGAGAAAGGGCTTCACCTTGGTCAAAAGGCGCAACTGAAAAAAGCTGGCTTTGACCGCACAGCATTTATTTGATGTTTAAAGTTCAGTTCTCGGTCAAAGACAACTCCCAGGTTCCTGACGGCATCACGGACTGGACCTATGACCCTGGACTGAATCTGAGGAACGTCCCCGGAGCCAAAAATAATAAATACGCATTTTGTTTCATTGGGGTGGAGAAAATTCTGCGTGAGCCATTTGTTTAATGTCCGAAAGGCAGTGAAAAATCTGTGGAAAGACCTGAAAACTGCTGTTCACAAACGCTGTCCTTCTAATGTGACAGAGCTTGAGTTGTTTTGTAAAGAGGAATGGGCTAAAATGTCAGTCTCTACATGTGCAAACCTTGTAGAGTCAAACCCCAGAAGACTTGCTGGTGTTATTGCAGCAAAAGGGGGTTCCACAAAGTATTAAGCCATGCTGTATAAATACTTGTGCACGCCCCACTTTTTGGTTTTCTATTTTTTGAAAAACAAATCATGTATCATTTTGCTTTCACTTCACAGTTGTCTGTGTGTGTCTGTCTTTATGTTTATGGTTGTAAACATGTCAAAATTTGCAAAAGTTCAAGGTGTATTAGTACTTCCGAAAGGCACTGTAATTCCTGCACACTGCAAACCTTGCAAAAATGATTTTGATCAGATAAAATCAACGTTTCGGTCCTGAGACCTTCATCAGGCAAATTACTGTTTCCATTCTCTATAATAATATTTATCACTAACAAACGCATTTAACTTCACAGGGCATAAACCGTAGAGTCGTGCAGGCAGACCAAACTACTAAAACCCATAGAGTCACTATAGTCATCATCACTACAACATCCTACAAAAGCACAAATGTTTATGATGGCAAATAATCATCATAATCAGTCATCTCACACCCGGTCAGTTGGTCACTGTCTGAAACAGCACACTCTCGCCACAGTCGGCCAGGCCCGGATCTACGGGGGTGCAAGAGGGTGTTGAAATGTTTGCACTCTGTTTTTATGGCATCACAATGTATTAATGGCGAGAAACTCTATTTGCACCTTTTGAAACTCGAATGCACCCACAGTCAATTTGTTCTGGAGCCGGCGCTGCACGCTGCCGGCGCATTTTCAGTAACAGTGGCCCAAGACTGGAACTCCATCCCTGCTGTCCACATAGACTGTTTATTCAAACAGCTGAAGAAATGGTTAACATTAATATAGCACCCTCTGCCTGTATCTGCTGCTACTCCTGTCTGAATATGTCTGAATAATGCTTGACTCTAGTGTTTGCACTGATTGCAGATTTATTGTAGTAATTATGTCTTAATTTGCATTTTATTGCACTGATTTAGTCTATTTTAGTCTTTAGGGAGACTATTTACATCTGTCCAGGGACGACTGATGAAAATGTGCCTTTTCCAGTGCATTTGCTGAAACAGTGTCCCTGTTAAATCAATAAATTATATATAAAGGCACCATTTATTATAATTGGCATTAGGGATGTCAAGATTATCCGGTTTTACGATTACCACGATTATAAAAGGACGCGGTAGGTTATCCGTAAGAATTTCAGAAGCCACGGTTTACCGCGGAAATTTTTCACGCTGATGTATGAGCCGCTGACGTCATAAACAGCGTAAACTCACCGGTAGTTGAGCGAGGCAGAAGGACACTCTCCTCCAGTGCTGTATCCCCCCAAAAACGATTGAAGTCAGCAGAGTGGGACCTCTTTAGGATCCAGAAGATGGTCAAGGCGTTGTTGTCGATAGACGTCCGTTATGCAAAACCTGTCAGAAAGTTGCAGCAAAAGGCGCTGATATCGGCTACGTCGAATATAAACAACATCTTGGAGATAATCCTTGACCTGTAAATGTCCAGGTCAAGGTAACGAACTGCATACTTCCCAAAAAAGTTGTCCAAATGTTCGGAAATAGCCGCCACAACTGGCTCAGGATGTAAACAAAAAGCTAACGTGCTCTGCTCTGCTTCAGCGTAGCAGAAAGGAAAGTGAAACCGCACATGTGGAAATCAGCTCTTAAAGAGTCTCCTTAGTCACTTTGTAAACACGTTTCATTCTCTGTTCATCAAAATAATTAAGCAACAGCTTAACTTAAAAAAAACATAAAAGCTAGCTTGTGACCTAATAATATATAGTAAAATAATTATGATAATTATGGTCATTATAAAGAAGTCAAGTTGACATTGTTTTGTATTATTCAATGTAGGCCTATTTAGTTTAATGCAAAACAATCTTAAAGCATTTTTCATTTTTAGAAACAGTGAATGTTTACAAGTATTAAAAAGCTTTTTAAAGACAAAAACTAAAAATATCAGTTCTTTCCTTTCATTCGGGGAATAATCGTGAATAATCGTAAAATCGCAATTTTTTGTTTCACAATAATCGTGACTAAAAAAATTGAAATCGTGACAACCCTAATTGGCATACATAAAAATGGCCGACGTTTGTCACATTTTTGGGACAAAATATTTATAATGCTTATTTAAGGCATTTATATCTTCTTCTTGGTCATGTTTTTCAAGATGGCGCCGCTGTGTTTGGTGCACCGTCTGGTCTGTTAAACTTTCAGTGGATTTGTTTGTTTTGGTCGTCATGTACGATGTGTCATCTGTACTTGTGTACGATCGTCTGACACTCGTAACACAGTGACCAACTTGGCTGGGTGTGCTGACTATGGACAATCAAATACACCGCCGCCATTCCTAGCCTCTATACCAGCCTACCTGAGGCGTCCTGTCTGTGCGTTGCCGCGCAATAAGAGGCGAAAGAGACGCGGAAAAAGAGCGGGACTTCGTGTCAAAATCAGAGCTTACCTGTCGTCTTCCTGTGAGCACGACCCCGGTCGTTTGACAACAATATCCGCCGAACGCAGGAATCTGTGCCGCTTCAGATACAGCTATCGGTGGCTCCGTCCTGCTGTCCCATACGCCGAGTGTCCGCTCCCACGTCGGCGGCCAGTGAGGACCAAGCGGCGCGGCTGTCCGAAGGAAAACCTCCGCCCGTTGAGTCGTGTTACGCCCGGCTCACACTGAATCCGGTCCGGGTCCGGTCCGGTTTCGGTCCTGATCCGGTCCGGGTTTGCCCCAAACTACCACTCACATTGAGTCCGGCTGACACTGTGGCCAGCTCCGCCAGCTCCGGCGCCAGATGCTGCGCCAGGCACAGAAACGGCCCTCGCGAGAACAGAAGCGCACGTGAGTTTCCCTCTTGGTGCGAGGTCCCAATATACTTCAATGGCGAGGTCACGTCATAAATAGCCCCATATATAGGTAGTTTTTGTCAACAAAAGCCATATTTGCCAGTACAACGACTCTCCCCAGTGAAGTGGATGCTTTAAACACACTAATGCCCCTGTGTCACTGGTAATGGAGAAATGTTTACATTTACGACGTTACACGCGTTTACAGGCGGAAAACGAGACCAAATAAGTAGTAAGCGGACAGATTTTATTTTGAAATACACCGGATCTTCCTCTCCCACGAGACCTGACTTCCTGTTTGGCGCGTGTTTTTCGTCAGCTTGATCCGGTGAGGGCTCCGGTATCCGGCAAAGATAGACTTCTTGCGGATTCTTTCCGTTGCCGCCGGAAGGCCGCCGGATGGCCTCGGTAGCCGGAGCCGGACTTCGCGGAGCGGTGTGAGTGTGCTACATTGGTTTTAATGACTTTCTAAGTTGGCGGACGCCGTACCTGGCGTTAACCGGATTCAGTGTGAGCCAGGGGTAACTCCTCCGCAGACTGTGATCTCCATCCCGGTGCGCACAGCCCTGTTGAACGCTCGCTCCGTCACAAATAAGACCTTTGTCCTGAACGACTTCATCTCCACCCAAAAATTGGATCTTCTCATGCTCACGGAGACCTGGCTAAAGCCAGGTGACAACAGCGCTTTCTCTGAGCTCCTCCCCCCTGATTACTCCTTCCTGAGCACGCCGAGAGTGACCGGCCGCGGAGGCGGGCTTGCCATTGTTTACAAGCACATCACCTGTCGCCCTGTTCCCTGTAAGAGCTACAGTAGTTTTGAACTGCAACTAACTTTGTTACATCTGTCATGTCCCATACTGTGTGCTGTAGTCTATCGTCCTCCCAAGTACAATAAGGATTTTATTTCAGAATTGTCGGACTTTCTTTCTGAAATAATCCCAAAATATGACAGTTTTCTCATCTGTGGGGACTTTAATATTCATGTCTGTTGTCCGTCCAGCCAACTGACCAATGAGTTTCAAAGCCTCCTGGCCTCTTTTGATCTGACTCAATTTGTGGAGGTCCCCACCCACCAGCATGGCCACACACTAGACCTTGTCATCTCCTATGGTCTCCCACTGTCCATCTTTGTTGAGTTTGTTGAGGCATTCATGAACTCCAGTTTAAATACTCAAGATGAACTTCCTTCTCCTCTGTATCTGGACGGGTTCATCTCCTCATTCTATTCCACCTGCTCTGGCATTGCCCCTGTCAAGCAAAGGTCCATCAAACGGTTACAATACAATCGGTTACTAATCCCACGGACAGTGTTTTTAAAAATGTGACCAATTCAACCTGTGAAGACTTCCTCAATTTCTTTGTTGATAAAGTGGCCGCAGTAAGACAAAGTATAAGCAGTGCTGCGTCTAGTGTAGCCAACATGCTTCCTCCGGTTGTCCATAAGTCTGCTGTCCTTAATGTGTTTGAGCCAGTGTCACTCTCTCAGCTTTCTGAGGTTGTCCAAAAGTTGAGACCCACCAGCTGTCCTCTCGACATTATTCCATCCAAAATGCTTAAACAGGTTTTCGACACAGTAGGGCCAGTTTTACTTCCATTCTTCAACAGCTGCCTAAGGTCGGGGTTTGTTCCAACTGTTTTTAAGCAGGCTGTGGTCAGGCCACTGATTAAAAAAAACAACCTTGACCCAGCAGTTTTGTCCAATTTTAGACCTTTTGTCACGCAGCACAAATTGACGTCACACCCCTGGCAGAGCGAATGGGGAGGACAGGCACGAAATTCAAATGTAGTGCAGCCGAAAATGTAGAGAGGGCGCTACACAGACGGTTTTAGGCTCAAAAGTGAGATTTTATCTAATTTGCATTAAAATGTCAAAAAATTGACCAGGACATGTAGAGAGCACTATAAGAAACATATTTATGCAGTTTATAAGCTCAAAAAAGTTGATTTGGTGCTTAGTTACTCTTTAATTTTTCACCTTTTTCTGCAACCTGCATTTGTGGTTTCTGTTCCACATTGTTTTGCTGGATACTTTTGTACGTCTTTGACACTGAAGAGACACCAAGAGCCCCCACAGCTGCAGCACAGAGGAGGCGTCACAAGAGGAGCTACAGGAAACAAAAAAGGGAAAAACGAGAGATGGAGGAAGACTGTTGTGAAGCGGAGGAAGAGGAAGGAGGAGGTGGAGATCAGTGCAGGACACCACGCTCTGAAACAGAGACAAACCCAGGAGGCGGTGCACCGTTTCAGAGGTTCAGAGGAGACAGAGAGCAGCCAGCCAGGTTTCTTCCGAGTGCTACAGTTCCCCCGACCTCCAAGATCATGCGGGTCAGGTCGACACAGTGGCAGCGCGGCTCAGCCGCAGCAGCTCAGGACTAACACCTGAACACTATTTCATTGTACGCTTGTACAATGACAATAAAGCACTTACTATACACTTTGCTTAGTAATTACATTTTCTGATCTAAACCTTAAAGGAATAGGCCACCGTGTTTACATACTGAGATGTTCTTACCTTAGCTTAGACGGGTTCATTTGAAAATGTCTGGTCTCCACGTGTGCCTTCTGTAACGTAAACACAGCACAGACGGCGTTAGCATTTAGCCGTTAGCATTTAGCCTCTCTCTCCTCCTCTATAGCTCCAAACGAGGTGAAGATAGAAGCTACCAAACTCTTCCACGTTTTCCCTATTTAAATATGGTTACGTGAAGTGTTACTCTATAAAGTATAATTACACAAAATTAAACAATGTGGATTTTCTAAGCAGATAAAAAGGGGAACTATATTGTAAGGCGTAATAATACCAGGAGTAATTTGGCATCCGTGCAATGATATCTTCACTTTACTGTGTGGATTACGAATTACTCCTGGTATTATTACTAATTATTTGTAATTATACTTTATAGTGTAACACTTTACGTAACCATATTTAAATAGGGAAAACGTGGAAGAGTTTGGTAGGTTCTGTCTAGCTGTGTTTACGTGACTGAAGGCACACGTGGAGACCAGACAGGTACAAATGAACTCGTCTAAGGTAAGAACATATCTCAGTATGTAAACACGGTGGCCTATTCCTTTAAGATAATGGTTGTGAGAAGCACAAGCTGAACTTGAACTGAACCTTGAGCTGCATAAGAGGAAGGATCAGTGTGACTGTTGAAATAACCTCTAGTTTTAGAACTGCATTAGCTCTGGGTACAGAACCTTTAGGTTCATTTCAGAGATGATTTTAGGATCTTAGTTATAATAGCTGGCAACCTTTGTGAAAAATAAATACATCTTAACCCAATAGATTCCTCTCTCTTTACACACTATTAGTTACATTAGATTTGAACATGTTTATTTTTCATCTGTGAAATGTTTCCATAAAAACATTGCATTTCACTGCTAGTAACACAAATCGGGTACAGGACATTTCAGGTCCAATGTAGGCATTATCTGGAATTTTACTTTTAGAAACCTTGACCTAAATATTAGTTGCATGACATTATCAAGAGCTGCTTTTGTGAAAACGGCAGATTAAGGCTGAAATGATGAGTGTATAGACTTCTTGGAAAATGGGGGACGTGCAGGATTAGGAAAACCTGTAATCTGTTTTTGGATTTAGATTATGACTAATTGTAGTATTGATTCACAAGGGAAACTGTGCTGACACAGCAGCTCAGTAACGTATGTGTTTTAATGTGGAACATGCATAATAAGTTACAAACGATGCTTGACAAAAACATGCAGTGGTTAATATGTGCCCTGTTAGAAAAACAGCCTGTTTTCCTCCAGACACACATTTAAATCTTGACAGGAAACCCGAGTGAGAGGAGTGAACCAACCCCGCAACCGCGCTCTCCACGGGAAGCTAATTACTCATTACAGCCGGCGCTAATAAAAAAGATGGTCCGATAAGCTGTGACACCGTGAGCGTTCAGCCGTGGCCCACACGAGCCGAGGCGAGGGCAAATGAAGGCGCCGCGCTTTTAGTCACTGTCCGGGAGGTCTGTGTCACCTCCGTAAACACCGCGCCGCCCGCCCCCGAGCCAGGACGCGTAATTAAAAAAGCACACAGGCCCGCACACACACCCCGACGCGCCCCACGCCAGAGCATTCAATTAGTGGTACCTGCATGGACACCAGAGGCACACGGAGAATTCCATTAGCTGCCAGGGCTCCATCAGCTCCTCAAAGTCACTGCACTGTTACCGCCGCGGTTATACCCTCTGATACGAGCGCAGCGTCGCCACAATGTGCCACTTTATTCTCATGAAATAGGCCTGCACAATAAGACGGGGGTCAAAAGGAATTGCCATTTTCCTTTTTTAATGATTTGCTATTTGAGTTGCGATTCATGTTAGTCCACAATCCAGGAAGGAACTGCTGAAGAATCCCATGTGTTTTAGAACATGTACAGTATGTAGAGGCCTAGACTTGTGTAGTTTGCACAAGCATGTTCTGAAACAGCGTTTAGACATGACATACAGATCACATTGTATTGCCTCAGTAATTGCAGCGTCGGACAAGACTGCAATCATTTATGCAGCCAATACTGGAAAACATCCTTCTCACGTAGTGACACACAACAGCATTTAATCTAGGGTTGCCACCTATGTCCGACAAAAAACCTGGACATTTTGACAACACAATCAACCCTTTTGCTTAAAAGCAGTGGCGCTCTTCACAGATATAACCCAAGACAAAAATTGCCCTTCTACAGCAAAACTGGACATATTATAATGGAGCTATATCAGTTTTAGGCCATAGGGGCCACTGCAGGTGTTGTAGCATGTTGCGTTTTTTTTACTCATTAATTGTCCATGAGAGTAAATACTACGCTGACAGAAAAGACCCATTTTTTTCCACTCAAACTTGGCTGTAAATACTGTTTAAGTGGCGCTAGCCCGCAGTTGCCCTTACCAAAAAGAAGTATACTTCAAGCATATAATATCAAGTTTACTTTAGTATATATAAGTATATATGCCCAAGTATACTTATACTTGTACTACAAGTAAACTCCTTGGGACTAAATTGGCCCACTTGCAGTATACTTCAAGTATACTCCAAAGTAACCCAAAAGTATACTTCAAACTAATCTTTTAAGTTTACTTGTAGTGTACTTCTCATATAATTAAGTATACTTTTATCTTTGAAAGTATACTTTTTAGTATACTTAAAGTAATCTTTAAGTGTACTTGTAGTGTACTTCTGATATAATTGAGTATACTTCTATCTTTCAAAGTATACTTCGTAGTATACTTAAAGTTATCTTTAAGTGTACTTGTAGTGTACTTCTTAATAATCAAGTCCACTATTTCCTATTTCACCTTTATGCTGAGAAAAGAAAGTTAAGACCATAGCAAAGTCATTTTGTTTAAATTTATTCAACCTATAGTGAGAATTTTACAAATTGAACATTATAACAAAAACAGATATGGATGAAGCAAAGGTGAGAACAATAATCTGAATGTCTTAATGTTTTTAATTCTGTGTATTTAAAGCATCCACTTGCTTGGCTGTTGATGCTTTTTTGAAGTTTTCATTGTTGCATTTCTTTCTTATTATTTTTCTGATATCTTGAACGCTCAAAGATGGAAACCTCAACTGAGCGTACCCTGTGAACACAAAAACAAAAATATATCAAAAGGGATATCAAAAAGATGCATGCAAATAGTTTAATATTTAAACTTTTAATAAGATAACCTCAAGTGCAATTATTATCTAAATGTAAACTTTAGTCTAAGTGTATATGTTGGTATAATACTATAGCCTAATTTTTAATGTACTTAGACTTTACTTGGCAAAGTATACTTCTGATAAGTACAGTCAAGTACAAGTATAGTCTAAATGTAAGTAAACTTTTGAATAAGTATATATACAAGTACAATATTGAAATAATTATTAGTAGTAGTAAATTTTAAGTATACTAAGTGCAAGTATAGTCTAAATGTAAGTAAACTTTGATATTAGTATATATACAAGTATACTTATTAGTATACTTAAATATTTACTTGGTGAAGTATACTTCTGATAAGTACAGTGAAAGTAAACTTGAAGTATACTATATTCTTTTTGAGTATACTACCAAGTATACTTGAATGTACTTCTTTTTGGTAAGGGTGGCTTTGTCCGTTAGCCTGTTAGCTTCTTCTTCGTGATCCCATTAGTGTGTATTGCTGCTCTGATCCAGTGCAGGCAAAGTTGCAATTGTGGTTTTCTGGCCAGAGACACCAGGGAGAGATGAAAGACCCCCCAATCATCCCATTAACACTTGTATTACCCCCAGAGGGACTACGGAAAGGATTTATTTATTTATTTATGATTTATTTATTTATTTGAACAGGGACAGTGTACAATATATATTAGCCTCAGAAAGGAGAGATGCATTGAACCAGGTTATAGCACTTGTGCTAATTTCCACCTACAGTCCCTGGGCCTATTGTACATGTTTTTAGTGGTAGGGGAAACCGGAGTACCCGGAGGAAACCTACGCAGACACGGGGAGAACATGCAAAAAGAAAGGCCCCGTCCAGGTGGGAATCGAGCCTGGACCTTCTAGCTGTGAAGCACGAGCGCTAACCGCTGTGCTACCGTGCCGTAAACAAGTTACTTAGTACTGCTTCAATATCAACGGATGTGTTTATAATATTATTAATCATATTATTTTGCTCTCAATAGTAATATACTTTTGATACTATTCTTTTGCTCGTTATTTATTTAGTTAACACATGGATTTAGCTGTAGAGTGCCAACAATCCAGACCATTGTTCAAGCACCGCAGTGCATTTTATGTTATAGCTCTGGACACATGCTATGGCTCGTTTGAAAGGTGAGACTCTAAACTCTCAGTAGCTAAAAAGTTTAATTCTAAGCTAAACTAAAGCTAGTTTTGATCAAAATCACCTTTCTTTTTTTTTTTTGCAATGGTGCATGTTTTATGAAACATGCACCATTTTATGGCGTCAGATTGTTGAGGGCGTAAATACCAAATACAACATCAACGCGCGCGGTATACAGCGATCGAGGCGCATGCACTAAAAGTGAGCGAGGATAATGTTGAAGTGAGCACATTATCATTATCCTATGACAGAGGCCTATGTCCCTTCATACGCCCGGTGTTTCCATTTCAGCGCGCTGTTGTCGGCCCACAGGGCCCTCGCTCTTCCACAGTTTGATCCCGCTCAGTTTTCTAGTGGATCACATATGCACAATGCAGATATATCCAGATCTGACAGTGAACACCAACATACAAGAACATGTCCAGGGACATGTTCTATACTACGTGTTGAGCTCTCTCCCTCCATGTTTATGAACCGAATGTTCTCCTCATTAACTTTGTAAATGGTGTTTTATTTCCAGCTCTTGCGCACGCCATGGCATACAGTTCACCGTCATGAGAAAGTTCAGAGAGAGTGGATCACTCCGCGCGCAGCACACATTGCGTCATACATTATACATGCGCATTAAAAAGAAATTAGACCACTCATCAACAGCGTTACAACAAAAACAAATGATTTCTAATTTACAATCAAAATAAAAGAGGAAGCTAAACCATAACTTTACATACAAACATGAGATGAGAACACATAATCTAACACTACGTATATCCAATAATTAGTTAAGAATATTCTATTTTTATCTTTAATGTGCTTGAGTAACTTTTTGAAGAAATTGTAGGCCTACTTCTTCGAGTAGTTTTATCATACAATACATTTTATCTCTACTCAGGGCTCAAAATTGCGACCATTTTGGTTGCATATGCTTCCAAAATTATGCTTTTGCGACCTAAAAATAGAATCACTCACATGTTTGCGACTGCAAACAAATGCTCCGGTCCACCTTAAAAGAAAACCTTCTCGTGCTACCTTAAAAAAGCTTGTTTCATTGTTCTCACAAACGCTGCCTGTCAGCAACAGTGTGGTGGATTCCTCTACTACCACCACAATGTTGTGTTAGTATTGTTTCATAAGTTACTTACAAGTTACAATGACACTACACGTTATGTTAATTGGAATCATTTATTTATTTGGGCACTTCAGTTATTTTTGGTTTGAATTGTTTTACTTACACTTTTGTTTGAGGTGCTGCAAAGACTGGCTGGAGGGGCTGGAGAGCCATCTTAAAACCTTGGAGTGTACCAAGTCATAGTGAACTGAGGGGCAACACTAATTGTCAAACTTGCCTGTTATGCACTAAGTTGTAGTTCTTAGCTTTGTTTGTTATGATTTTGCCAAGTTTAGTATTTTGTGTTTCTTTGTGTTATACCTCCCTATGAATACGTTATGGTTTACTCATCTCAAAAATGAATTAGTTTAGTTTAGTTTATTTGTTTATTTGAGCAGTACACATTGTGCTCAAAAGGAGTGAGCTGAAGCAAAAGCTTATGAGCGCCCACCCCCAAGTGCAATAAAATAAATAAAAAATTAACAAAGGCCCACAAAAATAAGGCAAACTATATCTAACAAAAATCTTGGCCCAACTTAACAAAGTTTAACAGATTATTAAATCATGTAATTTACTACTCTCTACTAACGTACTGAGTATGGAGTGAATGTAAAATGCCTTCATGTAAAGCGCTTTGTGACCATGTCTGTGAAAGGCGTGTCGTGGAATTTCTTACCACAATAAAGGAAAAAGGCTGGAAAGATATTTGTTTTATTCAAAGATGTAACGTTTATTTTACACACGTGCGGAGAGTCGACACACACAAATGCCGGGCAGAGCTTCTGATCAAGTTAAATAGGCCGAGGCACACAGCAGGACCCAGAAACCGTGACGTCACATGGGCATGGGAGTGATACTGCTCAGATGTCCTCATGTCATGCAAACGCCATCTTTTGTAATGTTTAGAGGGAAGGCGCAAGACAAAGGACTTCCTTTGTGTGAAAAGTGCAACCAGCAGAGGCCTTTGTGGCCATTGTGATGTCTTCAGGTGTGACGCAGAAAGCCGGCACTCCAGTGGAAACTCAGCATGGCGTCAGATGGTCTTCTGGGCATTGATTAAAGGCCCAGCCGTCCACCAGATAGTAGGTTTAGTTTGTGTATTATTGCTGCGACTGGTTTTAGTTTAATTAACTCTAAAAACTGTCATTACAGGCGCTATATAAATAATCTTCTTCTTCCTCCACCTGAAATCAACTTTTAAGCCTTGTTCTTATTAAACTGTATGCACACAAATAGAGCCCGATGATATTGGTAAAATCTTACCAATTCCCATCCATTAGTTTGTTCATTTTGTTACAAATACAATACAATACAATGGCTCCATACAAAATGAAACATAATTGCAAAATCCATCCATCCATCTTCTTCCACTTGTCCGTTGCCGATAGCGCCCCCTGCAGGTGGTGGGTCCACAGAAGGACGGCCTCATGGTTCTAACCGGGCCTGTTGGTCTCTCATAAGGGGCTTCTGAACCGCTCTTTGTCTGACCCGTCACCTAGGACCTGTTTGCCATGGGAGACCCTACCAGGGGCACGAAGCCCCCGACAACAGAGCCCCCAGGATCATTTGAGTGCTCAAACCCCTCCACCACGATAAGGTGGCGGTTCCAGGAGGGGTAGTTGCAAAATATGATTTATTATTGCAAATTATGTAAAAATCTCGTCTCGTTCTCGTGGACTAAATCTCGTGTCTCGTCTCGTCTCATGGGATTTGTATCTCGGCCCAATAGTTAGCATTGAGGCTCCTTTCCCTAACTCCTTCCTAACGGACAGTGGACGGATGGTGGACGCTGAAACACATCTGGTTTGGCGTAAGACCTCTTACCAATTTAACGGTTTCGGAATCAGCCTAAGTCAGAGTTGAGGAGACTTTATATTTTGCCCACTAGCACCACCTCATGGTCAAAAAGCACCTTGATACATTTCTATCTAGCGCTTTTTTGTCTCTGGCCTTTCGGACACAGCTACAAAACGGCGTTGTGTCCACATTATTCCCTTTACATTCGGACACAGCCAAAATAATCCTCACATCCCCTTGTCTCTTGAAGTCCAAAGCTCTTGTATGTTCTCAGTTGTGCAAAGGCCAATGGGCGTGGTCCCACACGGGTGTTTGCATAGACCTCGACAAAGGCAGTGCTCATAATCAGACAACACAGCCTCCCTGGTGCATTCTGCCTTAATCTGCTCTATTTCACTCAATTACAATGGTCGAAGGATTGATCTATGAGCTGCGACTGCCACAGATACTGCAGTGATTGGTTTGTCTGCTGCAACGGTGAATCCACTGTTAAAGCCTTGGAATGTTCCAGAATCTAACCTGCCCTACACAGGTTTCTATGAGGTGAATATAAGAAGTATTCCTTCTCTTGGGAGGACCAAGGCTAAGACTGACTTGATTGGTTGAAGGTGCTGGCGATGTGGAAATTGGACACTTTACTGTATATGTTTATTTCCAAACTGGTTTTAGGATCTGGGGCCCATCTGGCATTCAGACTGGATAATTGTATTGAGAACCAAAGCCAATACAAAAAAGAAATCACACACAACCTTTACGTCATGTAAATGTTTTGTAATTGTGAATAAACACACTTTAATTGTTACCTCATATTTGAAGACACAGACTACGATTTGATTCAGACCCAAAATATGATCATTATCCGATTTCTGGAGTATTTTATTACTGACTATGAACATATGAATCATTTTTAGGTGGTTTCATTGCTAAATAAAGTGTGTTTAAAATTGGACTTAAATGGCTGTTCCGAAGTAAACGCTGGGGAAGTGGGCAGGTGGAGATTTGAATGAAATTGACTTGTTTCTTCTCAGGCAGAAGTGGATCCGTCTCATCAGCGCTGCAGCTGGCTTTCAATCAGATTCAGAGCAAAACCATTAGACTGCACAAGCTAACATCCACAAACACGCCGCTTTACAACTTTACCAGTGATTAACATCCAATCAAAGTCTGCTTCTCATCAGTACTGCTGCGAGCCGACTCAGAGTTCTCTCGTCGAATAGCCTCAAAGTTTAAGACAAAAAAAATCCATGTTTTGCATGGTTGAATCTTAACAAAGTTCCAAGTAGAACTTCAATATGCAAGAAGAAAAGGGAGTGAGACAAAAACATTTTTTGCCTTTTATTGAAAACAACAATTAAACTGAAATATTCTGTTTATGCCATTCCACTTTGAACCTTGATAAGCTCTAACCATGCAAATGTGAATTTTTGACATTTTTCAAGTGGTCTTAAACTTTTGATCGGGACTGTATATACGTAGTTCCCCATTTATAGAAACCCGCAATAGAAACCCCATTTTCCTGGTTATTCCATTTCTGATTTCTGGCGCATGCAACGTTAAACATAAACAGAGCTCCTATTTCTGGAGTCAAGAGGACACTGAGTTTTTATTTTTTAATTATGAAAAAACTCTTTTACCCTCTGCCCCCAGTGCTGCCTGGTCCACAGGCAAAGACAGACCCAGGACGAGTCAAGGGAACGAATTACCCACAATCCTCCACCGCTGTCGTCTGCCGTAGCTCAGGATGTGGTCGATGAAATGGGCATTGCCCATGTGCTCAAAAATATCATTTTTATTTGATTATGTAAACAGGGGATTGAGTTTTCCACTTTCTCAGTTACATATAAACAGTAAACACCATATCCCCAAACACTGCCATAACCGGATTATGGTTAATACCGGAATACCCGAGCGCATGTAAACGCACTCAGTGGCTTGTCAGGGTGTGTGAAAATTCATAACAGCAGGAACTCCATCATCAGTCCAGTCAAATATCTATCTCTGCTAAAAACAGGAAAAACTCTGCAATGAGCAGGCTTTGGGGTTTACAGAGACAACTAAAGTTTTAGTAATGGCTGCACAGGACAAAGAGGAGACGACAGTGAGTCTAATTGACTTTGAAATTACCGACTGGATTTCTTTACAAATACAAATGCCTTCAGATTAGAACCGATGAATTTAGGATCCTTATATTCATATCTGAATGAACACCTAGAGTTTATGTGAATCTTTACCTAAACGGCTGGAATAATGAAACAAAAGTGTGGACAGTCAGAGCTGTTCTGAGGCGTGGATGACTGGAGCTGGACAGCAGCAGTAAATGAACCACCGTGTTCGAGCTGTGCATAGTCTGATCAGCGTTTACAGTGATAAGAATTGGCGTGTGAGGGGTGTGTGGTCAGGATCAGGACAGGTGTAATGCGACCAGGGAAAATATTTAGTTATATGATTTGGCGCATGTGTGACCCAATTAGTCACGGTTGAGCCCTGTAATGAAATTGTCTCATTGAACCGAAATCCCAGAGTTTGGTTTTCACCTGGGCAAGATACACTTAACAAAAATATAAACGCAACACCTTTGTTTCTGCTCCCATTTTTCATGAGATGGACTTAAAGATCTAAAATTCATTCCAGATACACAATATTACCATTTCTCTCAAACATTGTTCACAAATCAGTCCAAATGTGTGATAGTGAGCACTTCTGCTCTGCCGAGATAATCCATCCCACCTCACAGGTGTGCCACATCAAGATGCTGATCTGACATCATGATTAGTGCATAGGTGTACCTTATACTGCCCACAATAAAAGGCCACCCTGAAATGTGCAGTTTTTTGCTTTATTGGGGGTCTGGGGACTCAGAACCAGTCAGTATCTGGTGTGACCACCATTTCCCTCATGCAGTGCAACACATCTTCTTCCATAGAGTTTATCAGATTGTCAATTGTGGCCTGTGGAATTTCCCTGCGATGCTGGGCCATTCTTTTGAAGAGAGGCTGATTTCCTCTCTGTACTGCTCACTGCAATCTTCATGACACTGAATGGAGTATACTACATTTCTTTAATGAAGGTACTTGATTCATCTTCTGTACTCAGTAGTTGAAGTCTTCAAACGTTTCGCCTCTCATCCAAAAGGCTTCGTCTGCGGACTGAATTTGCCTCTCGTCCTTTTGGATGAGAGGCGAAACGTTCGAAGACTTCAACTACTGAGTACAGAAGATGACTCAAGTACCTTCATTGAAGATGGACAACTCCTGTACGACTGAGAACTTACACAGACACTACGTTTCTTTGTTTGTAGCTTCAGGGACACAGTGAAAGGGAAGTGGATCGTGAGGATTGTCTTCCTTCCAGCCCCACTCCACCTGCCTGTATTGTTGAGAGCTGCTCATGCTGCAGATCAAAGGACACATTATGGAAGCCTCCCTCCTTGCCACACTCTCTGCCTTCTCATTGGTGTCTGGTCCATGTAGAGAGAACTGTGGAGCCCTGTTCCTGTCACAGAGCTGTGGAGAGATTATTATGTCTGCCACCTCTCGCAGCCTCATTTACACATCAGCCTCCATTAGAGCGCTGGCAGAAAGAGGCAATAATTATCATGGTGCAAATTGCAGCTGTTAAGGGAGGGAAAAATAAGGCCTTGTCAATAATAAAGTAGAAAAAAATAGGCCCTGATCAAGTCCTGAACCACCAGAGGATCTTATGGAAAGGGTTCAATGTGCCAAAATGGTCTGGAACAGCGTTCCAGCACCTCCGATAATCGCCATCATCAGATGGAGAAGATGAAGAATGCACCACACGCTATTGTGTGTGTGTGTGTGTGTATATATATATATATATATATATATATATATATATATATATATATACAGTGCCTCTCGAAAGTACTAATACACCTTGAACTTTTGCACATTTTTTCATGTTTACAACCATAAACATAAAGATTTTATTTTGAATTTTTTACTGTAAGTTCACACACAAGTAACAGACAACTGTGAAGTGAAATCAAAATGATACATGATTCTGTTATTTTTACAGCAGCAAGTCTTCTGGGGTTTGACTCTACAAGGTTTGCACATGTAGAGACTGACATTTTAGCCCATTCCTCTTTACAAAACAACTCAAGCTCTGTCACATTAGAAGGAGAGCGTTTGTGATCAGCAGTTTTCAGGTCTTTCCACAGATGTCCAATAGGATTTAGGTCAGGACTTTGACTGGGCCATTCTAACACATTAATATGTTTGTTTTTAAACCATTCCATTGTAGATTTAGCTTTGTGTTTAGGGTCATTGTCCTGCTGGAAGGTGAATCTCCGCCCCAGCCTCAATTCTCTTGCTGACTCCAGCAGGTTTTCCTCCAAAATGTCTCTGTATTTGGCTCCCAAATCTTGTGAAATCTTTGTATAACTTAACGCTGCTTTAAACTTCTCCACAGCTTTATCCCTGACCTCTCTGGTGAGCTCCTTGGCCTTCATGATGTTGTTTAGTGACCAATACACTCTGACCATAGCTCTGAGGCCCTCACAGAACAGCTGGAATTATACTGAGAGTAGATTACACACAGGTGGCCTCTATTTAATGGTTAGGGCAAGGTGTGAACTTTCTGCAGTCATTAGGAATGTTATAAAGGCAATTCAATGCACTCAGAAAATGCTGTATGAATACTTATGCACGCCCCACTTTACACTTTTCATTTTTTTTTAAATAACAGAATCATGTATCATTTTGCTTTCACTTCACAGTTGTCCGTTACTTGTGTGTGAACTTTCAGTAAAAAATTCTAAATAAAATCTTTATGTTTAGGGTTGTAAACATGACAAAATGTGTAAGTGTTCAAGGTGTATTAGTATGTGGGAATCACTGTACATTCACTAAAACAACACATTTACATTTTCTTCTCACTGTCTGACATGAAACCAGGATTAACATTCTTTTTTTTAGGTCAATTAGAATTTAGAAAATTATTTCTATTTGCTAAATGTCAGAAGAATAAGAGACAGAATTTTAGAAAATGTTTTTGTTACTTTTTACAAAGTCAGAAGTTTACATACACTAAGATTACTCTACCTGTAAACAATTTCAGAAAGCCCAAATGATGATGTCATGACCTTGGAAGCACAGGTTTGGTTCATAATTTGGTGCAATTTTGAGACACTCGAAGGCTACACATCTGTAAATACATCTGTTGTTCATTGTCAAATTGTTGTTGTCTTACCACACGCCACTTTATTCTCACAGGTCAAACTAAAAACTTTATTTACCCCAGCTAAACAATGAGAGTGAAAGAGCTACAGTTGTCCTCTGTGGCACGGATCCTTCTTGGCGTGACGCAAAACAAAACAAATGCAAATGTCCGTGGAGTCAATCTGGTTGGAGGAAAAAGTGTGTTTCCACCCCAGTACTTCCCACTTAAATGCGCCAAGTCTGGGGTGACAAGATCACAAAGTGCAAAATGTTACGCTATAGTCTGCGTTTTGACACACAAGATTGGGCCTCTGATCTCAATCCAGTTGAAAATGTATGGGCAGGCATAGGCACGCAAGGTGGCCTACAAATGTGTCTCAGTTACACCAGTTCTGTTTGGAGGAATGAACCAAAATTCCTGCCAACTATTGTGAGAAGCTTGTGGAAGGAAATCCAAAACGTTTGACCCAAAATATAAGGTTTAAAGGCAATTCTACCAAATATTAATAAAGTGTATTTAAAACTTTCGGTTTTGTAAAAAGTAATAAAAAGTTGTATAGAAAATTATATCTTTCATTCTCTTCTTGACAATCTTGACAAATAGAAATAATTTTCTAAATTGTAATTGATATTAAAAAGAAATTTAAAAGTGAATTCTGGTTTCATGTCTGACAGTGAGAAAAAATGCAAATGTGTCTTTTTATGAAGTGTACATAAACATTATGGTTCCCATATATATATATATATATAGAGATAGAGAGATAGAGAGATAGAGAGAGAGAGAGAGAGAGAGAGAGAGAGAGAGAGAGAGAGAGAGAGATAGAGATAGATAGAGATAGAGAGAGAGAGAGAGAGAGAGAGAGAGAGATAGAGATAGAGATAGAGATAGATAGAGATAGAGAGAGAGAGAGAGAGAGTGGTTGGGGGGGCTGAGGAACAAGATTGCCCCCAAAAATGCCTTTTCTGTGCTTATCTCCTATTTATTGCTATGACATGCAATGCGCAAACCATTCACCAGGGGGTGCTGCAGCACCTTCAGCACCCTGGGTTCCCACGGCCTTGGACAGAGGTAGCTGGAGGGGCCCGATGGCACAGACTGGTTGCCTCACTTCCGTCAGTCTAACCCAGGGCAGCTGTGGCTTCCACCACCGAGTATGGAGTGAATGAATAATGACAACAGTGTGGCACTTTGAGAAACTTGGTAATACAGACATGTAAAGCGCAATACAAGTGTAGGACATTATTATCATTATTATGATTTATTATCAAATATGATAATCCTACTCTGACCTCAACCCTATTGAGAACCTTTGGAGCCTCAAGCAAAACATCTATGCGGGTGGGAGGCAGTTTTCAGCCAAACAGCAGCTCTGGGAGGCTTTTGACATCCTGCAAAGAAATCCAAGCAGAAATTCACAAGTTTAATGGATTTAAGAATGTTGAAGCTGCTATCAAATAAGGGTCCTATGTTCAAATATAACTTGACCTGTTAAGATGTTTTTGATTTCAGTAAATATGACCTCCTAATGCTGCAAATTCAACAGATGATCATTTTCAGTTCTTTACAACTTGTACAACGCTGTTGTGCATAATCATTTGGAACAGTACATTTAAGTTGTTTATTATTTATTTTTGAAAATATAAATAAATATTGTTATCATTGGGAGGTTTTTTCAATCACATTCATATTATCCTCTAACAGTTACAGACTTGAAAATTATGCTGACTGTCATTTGAGTTGACAATTTAGAAAATCTGAGGAAAATATCCTTTGCATATTGACTGTGAACGCAGTGTAGTTAGGTCGACCTAAAGGGGCTCTCGACCCGAGAGCAGCACTTTAGGGTCAGTGTGAATCTAACCTGAGCACTTTACGCTGGTCTCGGAGCGCCTATGGCGTGAATGTGTCCGATCTACAGCTGAACGACTCTTGCTTTAACGCCTCTTTTTTGCGCGAGGGGAATAATGAACATGTGCTGCATGAGGACGTTTGGATTACTGCTCTGACGAGGCAAAATGTATCAACTTTAAATCATCAAGGTACGTCTCTCTTTCCTGTGTTTCCCTTGGCGTGGCCCGACTACAGCATGTGCAGGAGGGGCTTCAAGGAAAATGGTTGGGAACCCCTGGTCTACTATATAATGTGGGCCTATATAGTGAATGAGGGGTTAGGGACTAGGGTGGACATTTGGACACAGCCATTGGTTTATTGTTGTAATAACTCATAAGCTCAGAACATCAAATGTGGAGACTAGCATTTGATACTAGTCCTCGGCCTTCTTCCTTAGATAGATATAGGTAGACATTGCAGATATTTTCTGTTAATTTATCTTCATGCTTCGTATGGCCGCAAATATGAGCTTCCCTCTATTGACGCGGATGGTTGAGGGCTTCATAGCGCACCATTCCATGACGTCCAAGGTTCTGCTCGGTGATGGCGGTCTGCTGGGGTCCTCGCGTGGCGTAGCCGAGTGCACTATCGAAGCACCGAACCAGCCGAGGAGCTCGTGTGGGCATGCAACAGTATGAGCTTGCTCCCGTTACAGCCACTTTTTCATTTGTTATAGGTTAGCTTTTCTTCAATTTATAGGTTGAGGGTTTGGTCACGGCCCTTCATCTTCTGCTGCCTTGTTTTACCTATAGACTGGTAGATTTTCCTCCGCTTTATCCGGGGCCGGGTCGCGGGGGCAGCAGTCTCAGCAGAGATGCCCACGCACACCTCCTCCAGCTGTTCTGGGGGGACCCCGAGGCGACACCAGGCCAGCTCGGAGACATAGTCCCACCAGCGTGTCCTGGGCCTTCCACGAGGCCTCCTCCCAATAGGACATGCCTGGAGCACCTCCCGAGGGAGGCGACCAGGAGGCATCCGGAACAGATGCCCCAGCCACCTCAGCTGGCTCCTTTCAACACTCGGACTCCATGTCCCCAACATAGACTGTAAAAAAGAATAGACAGCTCCTCCTCACTCCTCCCCGTTTACCACAATGACCACGTTCGTGGGGGAAATCATGGCGGATTTACAGGCTCCTCCTCTCCAGCTCTGACGAAGCATGTTCCTAAAAAGGGCATAAGGGCGGGATCTTGACTGTAGACCCGGCCCTGCTTGGCCCTCGCGGGGCGTGTAATGGGCGTGTATTTCTGTTGTAATCGCGCCCATGGCCAGGCAGCAACGTAAACGGCCTGTCAATCAAAGTCAGGCCCTCATTAATTATGCAAGATTTCGAAAATTTATTTCTACGATAAAAAGCCCGGTGCCCCATATTGTTTTTAACCCAGCGTAATCACATATCTAGCCACTTCTAAACCATTAAGCACCAGGCATTAACGTTGTTTTTAACGTGTCTAAAGTCCAATGCATTGCAATGGGGGAATAGCGGTCATATGGAGGTACTACAGCAAAGGTGGAGCAATGGCGGCCTCCAGTGTCGTAGTCAAAAAGCAGAGCAGTCAGCGGCCATTGGTCCCCAACCTCCCTCGGAATCTGGGTGAAGCTCTTCCAGAGGTGGGATAGCCTCTCTCCAGGAGTTGGGATCCGGAACCCAGGCTGTGCGTGGAGGTGAGCCCGACTATATCTAGCCGGTACCTCTCAACCTCCCGCACAAGCTCAGGCTCCTTCCCCCCCAGCGAGGTGACGTTCCACATCCCGAACGCCAGAAGCTGCGCACGCGGACCCAAACCATAGAAATGCAAACAAAAGATTTTAATAAAACGAATGTGACAAAATAAATGTCATCTACTTTTGGAACATCTTAAACATCTGTCCTCTCTCAATGACCAAACCTATGTGCCTTTTAGAGGTCTGGAGCCTTCTCTCCGGTGGCGTTGTTAGTTAAATGTATTTATTTAATTTAAATCATGCTAATGTGTTAGACCATCACCGCTCGTCTTGCCACAGACTGTTGACCCTTCGACAGTTTCATATTTTATATTGTCCAATTGTATTTATTTTTTTAAATATATTTTCTTGCCCCTTTAAAGTTCTTCATTCACTGTACATAAGATACCCCAATTACTTGTTTGCACATTTTCCTGACTTTTTGCACCCCAACCTTTCTTGAGAGCTGAAGTGAATTTCTCCATTGTGAGATCAAGAGGGAGTTGTGCAATGGTGCATGTGAGAGAACATTTGGATGGTGACCTGAGGACCTGTTTTCCTTTTTAAGAAATGCTATTTACACATTCATGTGCAGCTCATGTCTTCATTAAGTCTGGACAGGCCTGGGCAGCGGTCTGTGGACACCAGCTCAAAGAACGTCACGGTCTATTAGCGTGTTTCATCTATCTATAGGCCTATGTTTATACAGACTTCCAAAAGAAAATCATTAAAAACTTTGAAAATGTTGATATATTAGCTGTTTATTTACTTGTAATACAAATGGCTGTCTTTGAAACCCTAACAAATATATTTATATATAATTGAAAAGCAGATCAGGGTGAGTGCTTCAACAGTCTTGAACAGTCTCAAAAGTGAAAGACTGGTGCTCTTCAAGTTCAGGGCATGAAACATAGAATAACGATGACTATCGACTTGACTATAGACAGAAAAAAGCGTTTGAGACAGTCTAAGAAAAAAGGGGCCTGATAATAACCTGATGAAGACGTGTGTCGAAATGCGTAGGTCAATGTAATATTTTCATTGACCCAAGTGCTTTTATCTTAGACTGTCTTTATGCGACTGTAAACAGGCCTGGTTAGACCGCGGAGGAGTCCATGCTGCTGTCAGTCTGCCCCAGGGGAAACATAGCTTACCACCACCGGCTACAGACTGGATGAAAGTCCTCCTGCCTTTGTGAACCGCTGTTCTAATAAGATTCCCTTCCTTAGTGCAACTGTTAACCTAAACCTGACCAAAACAAATCAAACAAGTCAATTTGACTGCAATCACAATAAAAGGGAAATAAAAGGGTGTTAAAAACATTACATTGGATGCAAATCCTTGACTGCGGGAAATATCTGTTGTTGTTCTTTTAGTGAGGACTTTTTATCTCAGAGCTAATAGCTTGAATCAAAACAACAACACCACAAAAATTAAACAGCTAAAAAATATTCTGATTATTTTTTGAGCGGCTCGTTCAAAATCTTGGAACTATTTTTACTTCTATTTTGTGTTTGCCGTTAGCTTCAAGACAAAAACACCTAACATCCAATTCAATGCTGCCATCTTCTGCTGTCAACTGCTGTGATGTCATGCACACCCTTTACAGCTGTGTCTGGAAGGATGGGTTGACACAGGGTCCCGAAGATGACCCGTCTGACCCGTCACCTAGGACCTGTTTGCCATGGGAGACCCTACCAGGGGCACGAAGCCCCCGACAACAGGCTCAAACCCCTCCACCACGTTAAGGTGGCGGCTCCAGGAAGGGGGAAATATCATCCATTTTCCTGATTTTTTTTTGACCATTTATGACCAAGATACGGCAGCACCCAGCAGATGGTTCTGTTTGCTCAGGCTCAGCTCTTACTGGCAGCTTTTATTCACACGTGTATGGCTTCTCTGTGCTCAAAGGCTGACAGTGAGACTGAGGAAGGTGTCCACTTATGAACTGCTCTGCACTCTAAACACATATCAACATATCTCCCCCTAATAATGGACCCATATGGAACAATAGATAATCCTCATCAAAGAAAATATATATATAAATCATACTTAGGCAGTGGTTCAGATCCCCCTGGGGGGTCGCGGGACACTGAAGTGGGCATTTGTTTACATTTGTTTTTGATTGAAAACAGCATAATTAAAAACAATTAAGTCAAATATCAAATACAGTATCCAAAGTAACATCATTAAACCAGATTATAAATGTTTTGCACCTTAAATCTTTAAATATATTTAACTTGATGACTTGCTGGTTGGATGATTTTGGGAAAAAAGTTTGGGAACCTGCTTTAAAGAATGTGCTGAACAAGGAATATGGTCTGTACATTTAATGAACGACAGGGGAATATCTAGATTTTGCTCTTTTTTGAAACAAATACAATATTCTTTGCTTTTATCAACAAGTTACTGATTGAAATGATGGTAATTCCTTCAGCATTAGAAACGTTTCACATACCGTTGCTCATAAGTATTCTTGATGATTCAAGGCTGCCCCTTTGTGGACAAAAAACGCAATAACAGATTCCAAAGTGAAACAACACAGAGAGGGAGTTTAGATCTGAGAAGCAGAAAGCAAAAGTCGATTTGGTAACACTTTGTAATAAGGTTACATGAAGTCATGCATGGATGACGGCTCGACTACAGCTCGCGTAGGGGGGGCTTCAAGGACAAAAGGCTGGGAACCACTGCCCTAGACTAAAGTGATGCACTTTTGTGCTTTGGACAACCAGTTGTAATTAGAGGTCGACTGCCAATATTGGAGTATTTTAAAATACTGACCAATAAAGACATTGCATTGGAAAGAGCTCAGTGAAGGTCCTCCCTCAACTTCCTCGGCCTCAGGGGAGCGGAGAAATATTGAGGTGAAAATGGGTCACACGTTTGTACACCTATTTTTGATCTAAATTATAATGTCTCTGATGTTTGGGGGGTTTGCTTTGTCCAATAAACACCTTGATTATTATAGGATTTTTGGAATTAACTAAGGATTACCCTGTGATGAATTCATTACAGCAGTACATGTTGTGTTAAGGTCAAACTTGCAGACACATTTTGCTTAAAAATTATGATGAATCATCCATCCATTTTCTTCCACTTGTCCGTTGATAATGTCATGCATGAATACATCGTGAAATCTGGCATTATTTCATGTTATTCATGCATGACTTCATGTTATTATAAAGTGTTACCGTTGATTTCAAAATCAAGTTTTGCTCAGGGACCTCCCGTCACGCCTGCGAAGGCCTAAATAAAATGACTCTAAAACAGCACAGATGGGACATGGTCCAATGGTTTTCTCAGGCTCCCTGTAGTGGTCCGTGTCAAGGATGCCCCTAGGCATAGGCGACCTAGGGGGTGCCAAATATCTTTGAGAGTTACTAGGAAGCTTACACATTCAGAGTTACCTTTCTCTTCACAAATTTAAACCAGGCTCTTTCATGCAAATGACCGGAGTGAGGCCTAGTATCTCCATTTTTTATTTTTGAATTCACTGTCGAAAGTAAAATAGCCACAACAATGCCTTTTGGGCATACTTGTGTTTTCTTTTCTTTTTTCTCAATAACTTCTTTCCTGCTTGAAAACCGCTCAAACTGCTCAAATTAAGAAATAAAATAAAGACTTGCCGGTGCTGGTTTAGGCGTGGAAGAAACAACTGCATCCAACTAAAGTCTGCCTATAGTTCATAGCCCGAAGACGAGCAGGACGCACATCCGAAAGCTGCAGACAAATAATATGAAAATAGATCCAATTCTTGCTGTAAGTGTTTCCATGTGGAGGTAAGAGCAAATTCCCACAGTTAAGTTAATAATCCAGGGAGATTAACTTTGGTCTGACAAGTGAAAGTTAACATACAGGCACAAAGCACTGCTGATTTTTACTTTCACTTCTGTTTGAACAGAGAGGCCAATCAGAGATAGGCAGGCTATGTTAAAGTTTATTTTATAAATTAGTATAAGAAAACATTTACATATGATTTTTTCCTATCGCTGTTCAATATAAAAGGCATAATATAGAATAATTACATAGTATATTTTTGTTGATAAGCGATCTGCCCCCGATGGTCAAATGTTGCATATACAAAGGTGTTTTGATGATTTACATTTCCTTTCCTGAACACAGATCTGTGGGCTGTATTGCACAAAAAGCTCTTTGGAGGTTTATGGGGTGTTTTCCCGTGACGCCACTTGTCCGGAAGTCGGACATGATGGTGATACGCACCGATCAAAACAAACGTTTGAAACGGCAAAATGAATTATTGTCGCGTTCTCGGCTGTCACAATAGATCAGACTACTTTGCAGTATTACCGTTTACCCAGAGTTGTGCTAAATCACAGACAGAAGAATGATCTAAAGAAAGGAGACGGTTTTGGATCGCAAGCCTCAATAAGGATTTGGATGGGCAAAATCTGGATAACATCCGAATTTGCTCAGCTCATTTTGTAGCCGGTACGTGGATTGTATATTTGTTAATCGGTTAATTTGCATTTAATCAATTGTCATTTATCATTTGTTGTTCTAAGTCTCTAGTATTAATAATAATAGTTTAACGAGTTTCTTTATTGTATTTCTGTTTGTGAGTCTAGTCTGTCTTATTTTGTATGTACATTTTGTTTATTTTACCATTGACTGTCAGAGCTGTATGAGAAAGACGGCACCAGCTGGTTCCTTCCTTGGACATGAAGCTGATAATGCCTCAACCTCCGATTGGAAGACACAGCGTTATGAAAGAAGGAAGCTTCGAGCTGAGTAGAAAGAGAATATTTCGGCTGCCCAGTCTATGTCCACCATCACCAGAGCGTACCCCATCAGTCGAAGTGCAGACTGACACTAGAGGCACCTACATTGAGTCACTCCTAACTGAAGTACAATGCCTTCGCACTGAAAACCTGCGACTGAAAGAACGACTTCAAAAGAAATATGAACCAGAATCATTCAGGAATAAAGATGAAAAAGTTCTTTATTACACAGGACTGCAGACATTTCATGCATTGATGGCTCTATCTGCTTTGTTGGAGCCTTGCATCCCAGAAAAAAACACAACATTTAAAATGTACCTTCTCATTCTCATGAGATTCAGATTAAACGCGACAGTCTTTTTTGTTATGTATGCCAGGATGAAATCTTTAGTGACATGGCCCGAACGAGAGCAGCTCCGAAAGACGAGGCCAATGCAATTCATTCAAGACTTTGGGAAAAGATTGCTGTAATCATAGACTGCTTTGAAGTTTTCATTGCCGAGTGGTAGAACGAGTGACAAATACATAACAGAGCATAGTGGATTTTTGGATCATATTCTTCCTGGGGACATCATTTTAGCAGACAGGGGGTTCGACATTGCAGACACAGTTGGCAGATGCATGGCAGAAGTGAGTTAGTTAATTTAAGTGAATCTGTTGTTGACTTTGAATAGAGGTACATTTGAAAAGCTAGACAAAACAGAAAATGCAAAGAATTGTTTAATTAAAGTTTTTATTGTCAAAATAGGCTTGTTAATTAACACTTCATTTTGTTCCAAACAAAGCAAACATTTAAGCACTTCATCTAACATGCTTTGTGATTTGAAAAACACATTTTGTAATTTACATTGTTAAGACTTGTAAATAATTGTATATCAGTGAATTACTGTAATAAAACTAATAACTATAAACATGACTGACATGTTTTTTTCACAAATAATACTTTCACATTTACATGACCCTTACTTTCTAGAAGACTTGAGATTTCTTTACACATTTAAATGCATTGCATCTACATAGCCCTTACTTTTTAGAAGACTTTTAAAACTGACTTTCTACACTCAGGACAAAATAACTTGTCTTTTGGACATGATACAACACCTACACATTCGTAGTGGAACCATTGTGTTCTGCAGCATTTGCTGTCAGACTCCCCCTTACAGCACAAACACCACACATTTACATTATGTTCGTTGTTATTGGGGTCCTGATCCGAGACAACAGAGTTTGAAAGACAAGTAAAATATTTATTTTATTTTATTATTTTATTTTATTACATGTCTTGCCTTTTCAATCATATCTGACCACATTTTACTGTCAAAAAATGTCTGGTCAAAGTGCAAGTCATTTTCTGTCCAAACAACAAAGTAGGCATGCTCGAGTCTACAAACTGCCATCTGAGTTTGTACCTGAAAAACATTTTTTTGCTTATTATCTAGTCTCAACTGTCCGTTGATATCTTTCAGACAAAACCCCGGTGTGCTTGCATCATCTGCTAAAGATGTGTCTTTAACACAGAAGGGACATTTCACTTCCACAACGGTTTTTCCACAGCAGTTGCATGAGGCAATACAATCAGGTGATGCACCTATGAATGGATAAACCTTGCTGATTAAAAAACTATCAGGAAGAATCTGGAAGTTTTCATGTAATGACTGCATTCTCTCCGCAAAGACTTCAGTTGCATGTTTCCCATGTGGACAACATGTGTAGGTAGCAAATGCTCTTGATAAGACTAAGTGAAGGGGAGGTTTGTGGAGCACACTTCCTTCATCTTAGATGCAGTAATGCGTCCCACTCGGAACCAGTACCAAAGCTTTGACCTTGGGTTGACCTTTCTACAAGTTTCACTTCATTTTCAGACACAGTGAAGTCCACATCATGGCCAGCTTCCACTAACTCCCAGTGACAGAGAACTGTCAGAAAAGAGTTCTGACCGACAGACATTTTCATTCAATGACTTAGGAACGTAGCTCTCTGCAAATGGGGGGATGATCGAGAGGATTGCAGGTTTTGTTGGACCAGAATGAAGAATTGTAAAAAAAAAAGTGCTCATCTCAATGTCTGAGGGTGTGGGGATACATGTTTGTTTTTTCATGCTTGAAGACTGTGGTGTGTGCACGTGGTCAATACAAGAGTCAAGATTTTTTTTCAGTCGATTTTTTGCAACTGGCTTATACTCAACATGTCTGATTGAAGATGGCATCCAGTAGGCCTTCACTTGTGTCACAGTCTTAGCATTGTAGAGCCACACTGATGCATCAATGGAGAAGAGTACTGCAGTGACATGAGTACAGACCTCCCCCAATCCTGCCATACAGGTGCCAAAACATTCCCATCTTCATGGCAGCAATGGCTTCTCCCTTAGGCGCAGAGAATGCAGAAACTGAAATCAAATTTAAATCAATAAATAGTTTAACACATATATACAAACACACACACATATACATATATATATACATATATATATATATATATATACAGTGCCTTGCGAAAGTACTAATACACCTTGAACTTTTGCCAAGGAGCACACCAGAGAGGTCAGGGATAAAGCTGTGGAGAAGCACAGGAGCAGGCTTTGGGCACCAGAGCAATAGAGGCCCAGATCTATCACAGCAGACAAGACCCCAGGTGTAGACTGTGCAAAGAGGCTAATGAGACACTCCAGCACAAAACTGCAGAGTGTAAGATGCTGCAGGGAAAGCTACTTGGAGCGCCATAACCAAGTGGCTGGCATAGTGTACAGGAACATCTGTGCAGAGTATGGGCTGGAAACCCCAAGGTCGAAGTGGGAAACACCTCCAAAGATTGTAGAGAATGACCGAGCCAAGATCCTGTGGGACTTCCCGATACAGACGGACAGAATGGTAATGAACCAACTGGACATTGTGTTGGTGGACAAAGAGCAGAGGAAAGCCGTTGTGGTTGACATAGCAATACCAAGCGACTTCAACATCAGGAAAAAGGAACACGAGAAACTAGAGAAATACCAGGGGTTCAGAGAAGAGCTGTAAAAAGTCTGGAGGGTGAAGGAATCAGTGGTGACCGTGGTCGTTGGGGCACTTGGGGAAGTGACCCCCAAACTGGAGGAGTGGCTACGGCAGATCCCAGGAAATACATCAGACTTCTCTGTCCAGAAAAGTGCAGTTCTAGGAACTTCAAAGATACTGCACAGAACCCTCAAGCTCCCAGGCCTCTGGTAGAGGACCCGAGCTTGGAGGAAAAGAGACCCCCCGCGGAGGATGAGGATGAGTGTTTTTTTTATTTTATTTAATTTTATTATTTATATATATATATATATATATATATAATCATCACAAGGTGTCTGTGTAAGTTCTCAGTCGTACAGGAGTTGTCCATCTTCGATGAAGGGACATGAGTCATCTTCTGTACTCAGTAGTTGAAGTCTTCAAACGTTTTGCCTCTCATCCAAAAGGCTTCGTCAGTGGACTGGCTGTCTGCCGGCTGTCCGCTGACAAAAAGCTGTATTACAAGCCTTACCCGGGAGAGGCTATTCCGTGTATTTATGGTCTGCCAAAAACACACAAGGAAGGTTTTCCTCTCAGACCCATTGTAAGTGGCATCAACTCCATCACCTATAATCTGGCGAAACACCTCAAGTTCATCTTATCACCAAGGTGTTTGTGGAGAAGATCAAACACCTGCAGCTGGAAACAGATGAAACCATGTGACAGCACTGTTTACATCTGTCCCAACCTCAGCAGCAGTCACAGCGGTGAGGAAGAGACTGACTGAGCTGATAGGACCATGTTCACTCCTGACTAGGGGTGGGCGATATTGACAAAAATGAATATCTCGATTTTTTTTCTCAATATCTCGATATCGATATTCAGACGATATTTTTGCAATCCTTCAAAGAAATGTGTGCAAACTGGCAAAGAAGGTCCGGTTGGTCTTTTGCACCTGACCTATTATTGTATACAGTGGCGGCTGGTGATATAAACTCTAGGTGGGGCTGTTGCACAAAGTGTTCGTGCTTTTTTTATTTTTACTATCATATCTCCTAAACGCATTTGCCACCACTTGTGAGACTAAAAAGAAGCATGTAACCACGTATCAGCAAATACTCACGGAACAAGCATTGCAAACAACGCTTATTCCCAGAGCATCAGACCAACATTAAGGCAAAAGTCAAACAGCTCCAAAACATAATTTAAACAGCAGACTATGAAACAGCACATTACCTAACAATGCATTCACCCAAATGATATGAGAGCTTAAAGGAGTCGTTTATGTCCTGCTAAAGTTAACAGCGCTTTGGTCAACTTTGGTTGTTGTAAGGCGCTTTAGAAATAAAACTTGATTGATTGATTGAAAAGCGAGATGTAAACTGTGGCGTAAACATGGACTCACCCGCGTTCAGAAGCATTGCGTCCTCCTTACGTACATAAACGCACGGCAGCTTCCACACTTCATCTTGAGTCGCCAGTGTAGTAGGGTGGAGTCGTCAGCAGGTGGCGCCACCCGTAGATTATAAAAGCCCAATGTTTCTCTTGATTCTTTCCCTCGGTTGCGCATTTCCGGTTCTGTTCCTGGGGGCGTTCGGCTCTTCATCTGGCTGCCAGGTAGAAAGGATAACTCTTATTCAGATAATTAACCTCCAATATACAGCTAATTTAAACTGTCTTAGTGTCGCTGCGGTGTGGCTGAGCATCGCAACGCGCTGATGTCTCCCTGTTGCGCCCTGGTGTGCGGTGGCTTTGGTTTGGCTGGTGGTCCGCTGTCCTGCATGGAGTTGCTATGTGTTGTCTGGGCCCGACGGTGCACAGTTGCTCGTTAGAACTGCGTGATCTATCGCCTAAAGTGGTAGGTCACGGTAACGCCGTGCTTCCGAATGGTTAAAAAAAAACAAGTTACTAACGTCATGAATATTTCTCTAGCCTCCTGGATGCAGCGACCTGGCAGTATGCAGCCGCCTTGCTTTTACGCCTTGCTTCTACCATGTCAACATACCAAATGGAAATGAACTGTTTAAAATGGACTGTTTTCTGTGTTTATCACATGGACATTTGCCCTTTTATAAAAAGTATTTATGTTTACAAGACAAATGACGTAAAGAAACTAAAACAAAGAAATATGGAATAAATTATTAACTGATCATGCCTCTGAGTCGAACCTGTGTCCTTTTTATATTAAAGGTTATTTTCTGGATTGTAATAGTCCAGTGGCGTTGTGGCAACAACTACATTTGAAGGTGGTAAGCTTAAATTTCCATCTCCTTCCATAGCCCTCGGTTACACCAGCAAAAAAGTCCCGTTGCGAGGAGTCGTCCAAAAAACGAAGAATATCCGAGTAATCCACAGTTGTTGCGCTTGAAGCTAGATAACAAGTGATTGATAGTAACATACTAACGGCACGCTGTAATGACGTAAGACGTCAGGGCCACTCTGACCCCCACAGAGGCATCATGGGCAGTTCCCCGTAATAATAAATACAAATGTTTAGAAGTTAAAAGAAGCCCTGTTCGGAGGCTATTCCGGTGGATCTCTTGGGGAAATGTATTCCATCTTTTGGACTCATCATTATATTATACAACCCAATTTTCTAATGATACAATCACGAAGTTCGCCACTTGAGGACGCCACAGACGGTTAAGAAAAATGTTTAACTTTAGACTTCAGTTTTTCGCAAACAACGCAGATTTGGCCTTTTATAGCAGCTATTTTATTAATCGTACATCAGCTTTACTCTTTGTTTTTGGATTGTTGCTTCAACCTAATGCTGCGTTTACACATAAGCACGATGCGTTACGAATGGCATTTTTCCGTCATTCGTGACGTTCGTGACTTAACGCATCTCAATGGGATTCTTAACAGAACGCATCAGTTCGTGACATTCGTGACGTTCGTGGAGAAAGTTTTTGTCTGTCAAAAAATCTTCCACGAATGTCACGAATCACCCTCTGTTCGTGGAGTTCGCAGCGGAGCGTGTCCTTTCGTGATGCGTAGTGGCGCTTCGTAATTCAGCGTGAGAGCATTCGTAGAGCATTCGTGGAGCAGAATCACTGTTTTCACGCTCAGAATTGACAGAAACCCACGCTACGCCCAAAGTAAATGTTGGTACCTGCAGTAGCTATGCCAAGGAAAAGTGTCACAAAGTCGGCCAATCCGCGCTCCAAGCCACGGACAGCACCTGAAGAAACACTTTCAGCACCCCGAGCCACTGCCGCTCCTCGGGGTGCTGAAAGTGTTTCTTCCTCCTGCGGTCGTACCTGATGTTCGGGAGTTGGAGCCAGAAGAGCCCAATGACTCAGGGGAAAGCACGGCCTCTGCTCCGCCTCCAACCCGGTGGAAGAAGATCACTCCACATTCGCCCAATTCTTGACAGATTTCGGACAGAACGCGAATATTCCTAGTGACCCGTAACAGCCCGTGGCAGCGCGCATCACCACGCAGCAGCGCGCAACACCACGCAGCAGCGCGGGACGCATATTCGTGACCGTGTGTAATAATTCGTGCCATTAATCGTAACGCGTAGTAACAGGTCGCAACAGTTAGTGGCGGCGCGTGAAACCTCGACCCCGAATCATCAAATTCGTGGTCCTTGGCCACGAATGTGCATTTGTGGCATTCGTAACGCATCGTGCTTATGTGTAAACGCAGCATAAGAAACGCCATAACACACAGGTAAGAACTCCGTCGTTGTTTTGCAAATTAGTAGCAGCTTACGCGCGTGCAATTGAGGAACGATTGTGATTTTGTACAAAAAAACATAAAATACAGTCAAACCAAACCCGACAGTATTGAAGTCGCTGCATATAATTGTTTAGAAGGTTATAGTGTGCGTTATTTGTTTTCTCTTCCTTCTGCTCTTTTCATGTTTGGGGGTCGTACAAATTATGAAATATTATCTCGATATCCATTTTTGCATATCGTCCAGACAACAATTTCGATATTATCGTCTAAACGATATATCTCCCACCTCTACTCCTGACCACATTTGCCAACTACTGGAGATCTGTCTTAGCACCACATACTTTCAGTTCAGGGGCAGCTTCTACAGACAGATCCACGGCTGTGCCATGGGCTCTCCAGTTTCAGCCATAGTGGCTAACCTCTACATGAAGGAAATGGAGAGGAATGGAAACAAACCCAGCCACTGGTTCAGATATGTAGATGACACGTGGATCAAAATTAAAGAGAAGGAAGTGGCACCTTTTTACAGATCTCATCAATGCTGTGGACCCCAGCATTAAATTAAAGTTATCATGGGGGAAACAGACAACTTCAGACAGAGGTTTACAGGAAGGTCACTCATACTGACCAGTATTTGATGTTTGACTCTAACCATCCACTCCAGCACAAACTAGGGGTCATCATGACGCTCAGACATAGAGCTAAAGAGGTGCTACCAGTGCAGAAGGAAAGACCAAAGAGGAGCAACATGTCCCGAGAGCCCTCTCAGACTGTGGCTATCCTAACTGGTCTTACACTAAAGCACAAAGGGCAAGAAGACCCAAAGAACAAGACAGACTCCAGAGCCCAGAAGAAAGGGAGTTGTAGTATGTGTATGTAGCCGGGGTCTCAGAGAAACTTCAGAGAATCTTTAGGCAGCACAGGATTCCAGTGAACCACAAACCGGTGAACACACGGAGACAAACATGAGTTCATCCCAAAGACAAAACTCCGAGCCACAAACAAAGCAATGTGGTTTATTCAATTCAATGCAAAGAAGAAGAATGCAAACAACATTATATTGGAGAAACTAAACAAGTTTTACAGAAGAGACTTTATCGAAGAGAAAGCACAAGCGGCCCTCAGTCGGCGGTGCACCTCCACCTCAAAGCCTCCAACCACTCCTTTGAGGAACGTTGGTTTGAAAGAGGAGTTAAAGAAGCTATTTTTGTCCAGAAAGAAAATCCCTCCATGAACCGGAATGGCGGTCTCAGATTTAATCTTTCTTCACTTTATTCCAATCTCCTTCGGGAGAAACCGAAAGGGCACGCCCAGTGGAGACGGCACCTCAGCCAACAAAAGAACAATAGGCAGGTAATTAGCAGTGATCAGCCATGAATAGGACAGATAATGGGTAGTGATCATCTATGAATAGGACAGGACTGACCGATACTGAGGTGAGCAGATCGTTAGAGACACTCTACTTCAAAGGTGTTTACCCACAGGTGAGAGTAGCTGTGATTAGAGGGGAGGAGCCGGGCCGACCCTAACTCCTCCCTGTTGGTCTATATCTTCATTTGCAGGCTGAGCGGGACTTTTGTCGCTGACAAAGCCTTTTGGATGAGAGGTGAGACTTCAACTACTGAGTACAGAAGATGAATCAAGTACCTTCATTGAAAACATCACATGGTGCTTTTCTCCAAGTTTCCTTGCTTTCCGATCTCTAACCCAGCCACACACAAATCAGCAATTGAATTCACTCCATATTGTATGGTTATTTGTAAGCCAATTAAACGTTGAAATACAACTTTATAACTTGAAATAGAACAACTCACTCAAAGATAAAAATGTCGGAATCAATTGAATCGGTTTGATTGCTTTACATTTAATTAACAGGGTTAGACCTATGTGTAAAAATGTTTACAAAACATTTTCAATTAGCAAGGTTAGTAACATAACCTCTAGTTAGAGGTGGTAAATTAACCAACACAATTATTACACACATTTCTACGTGTATTATGTCAATTTCGTGTAAAGAGCAGGATTCCAAATATCGATGAGAAAATGTATTTACTTACGGGAAGCAAGAGTGCAACACACTGTCATCCATGTCATATGGATCTCAATTAACTTCAGTTTGTTCAAATAACGTTCTTTTTCTTTGGCATTTAGTCTCTCTCTATACAATTGCTCAACTGTGTGAGTAGTTTTGGGATCCGATGTTGAAGGTTTTGTCCATAATTGACAGTCCGTCTCGTTAATTGAAGTGAGACGTATCTCCATCATGGCGGCACATCCGGGTCTTAAGCAGATTTGTGACGTTCGTGAAAACACCCTATTCACAGACTTTGATGTTTAGGTCAGGAAACTGTGAAGAACCAAAGCTCGTATCTCTATGCTGTTGTGTGTGTTGTGCACGCTAATACCGCCAGATGGAGCTGTTGCAGAGCGCACAGTAGAGTATCTGCCTCGTCCCTTTGCGCAGCTGATTGTGGAGCAACAACTGCACTTTGCAACTCTCCCGACTGACGCGCATCCATCAGTGTCTATCGCACTCCTCCCCCTCCACAGAGCTCCTCCACTGCCCGCACTTCACACCGACGTGAAAGCCCCCTCTGTCTGAGATGTGCGCGCGACCATTTCAGTCACACAACTTCTATAAATATCATCAGGTGTTACCAGCAACGTCAAGTCTTCCACAGCTCACCGGCCTCATGATCTTGCTTTCAAAATAAAAGCACAGAACGGAATTATGAATATATGAGTAATCCCAAAATGTGCACTAACACTCAGATGCCGTCAAATGAATGGGTCCTATGCTTGGACACATGGGACCCCTTTAAATAGTAAGAAAAAATAGTAAGGTATGGATTGAATTTCTGAATTGCGCACAGGGAGAGTGGGGTAAGCTGAGCCACTTGTTACTCTGTTGGTTATTGTGTAAAAAACAGTATAATATAAAGACATGTTTTCATCTAACATACATTTTGGGATGTGTTCTATTTGTGTGTATCTTTAAAAATCTTCCGGAATGTACTGTATGGTTTGAAATATGTTTTTTTAAATAGAAAGAAAACAGTGGTCTTGTGGCTCATTTTACCCCAGGTAAGTTGAACCACAGGATTTAAAGGTGAAATTTACACTTAAAATCATAGTTAATAATCAATGTTTCTCATTAGCATTTTATGCAAACATAATTATCATAATATATATTTTTCTTTCTGTATGATTATGCAACTTTGTCTCTACAAAACCCCCACATAATTTAAGTGTAATATTAAAATGTAATTTGCTTGTCTCTACCAAACCCGGAGTTATTATCTGGTGAAATTGTCTGGCAAGTTCAAATCATGTAAAGGTCATTCTGTAATCTTACATACAGATAAAAGCTTTTATTTTCCAGATATAATGAGTGGTTCGACTTGCGTGCTGTGTGCTCCATGTCTTGTTGCGTGTTCTATTTGCGGGCTCTTACTGTGAAAGGTGAGCCCGGATGTGGTCTGCTGGCTGCCATGTGTTCCCTGGTGCTCGGGACCCCTCTGACAGTGAGTGGGAGCCCACATAACAGGCAGCAGTAGCGGAGCACATAGGAGTCGTGGCGGCCGCCTCTCATCCCTCCTGCCGCTTCTGTCCCCAGCGCTCTGCCCATGCGCTCGGCCGAGCTTTGCAAGCGGCCCCTGACGGTTGACCCACCCCCCCTCCCGCCGACCTCACTTCACCTGTAACCCACCTGCAGCCCACCGGCTCCTCACCAAAGGGGCTGATGACGGGCGGCCGCTTCGACTTTGACGATGGGGGCACGTACTGTGGAGGCTGGGAGGACGGCAAAGCGCACGGCCACGGCGTGTGCACCGGGCCCAAGGGCCAGGGGGAGTACTCCGGATCTTGGTCCAACGGCTTCGAAATAGTGGGTACCTACACGTGGCCCAGCGGGAACCAGTATCAGGGATACTGGGCTCAGGGCAAGCGCCACGGGCTCGGTGTGGAGAGCAAAGGCCGATGGATTTACCGGGGCGAGTGGGCGCACGGCTACAAAGGGCGCTACGGGGTGCGCCAGAGCCTCAGCACACCTGCCAGGTACGAGGGCACCTGGACAAATGGCCTGCAGGACGGCTACGGAGTGGAGACGTACGGTGACGGAGGTCAGTCAAACATCTCCTCAGCAGAGTGGCTGTTCAAATAGTATAAGAAATGAAACAAGTTTAGGAATGTGTTGGGGCACAGACTTGCACAGGGACGATCTTGAATATCCAACTTGCTGGATGAGTCAAAGCTTCTAAATATAGGCTGCCATAGGGAGATGTAATATCTACAGACTGAGATGGCAAAGACCACCACATTTGGTGACAAAAATGGTAAGGAATATTTTCACAATATTCTAAACGTTACAGGACACCAATCCAACAGTGGGACATTGGTGGAGTGTACCGTCATTAAACCTGTCCTTGGGCGAGACACTTCACCCACCTCCCTTCTGGGGTCTGTGTACACTGGTGAACACATGAAAGTTTGAACGGGGGAGTCGTGCATATGAAGGGGCACTGAATACATCGAGACTCTTTATCATTTGGATCAAGCAAAGAGGAACAGGTGGTCCTCATAATCACACACTGACCCTGCTGCCGGAAAACGGCAGCATCATTATGACACATTAAAACGAACTGTGTCTTTGATCCAGCACCGAGTGAGAGCAGGGAGCCAGGGACATCACAGTATCAGATCTTTAAACAAGTATGGTTCTGAAGATTTAGACTTTATTCTAAGTGTAATCAAGTGCTTCTTTAATTTGCACTATTGCATAAATGTCTTTAATAGTTAACAGGAAAAGAGGACACTGTTTGTTACCATGCTGGATTATGTTGTGTGTCTCAGATTACATTAACAGGCTCCTCAAACTGTGCTTCTTTGAGTAGTTTAATCACACACAGTACATTTTACTTCTAGTTGAGTTATCTTACTTTGAAGTAAATACTCATGTTTAAGGTTTTTACAAATCGTGTGTTGGCCAACCTTATCTAATGTCTTATATTTGGAGATATCAACATTGTCCGCATTGTTTTGGTATTGCATTGTGCTTTAGAGGCCAGAGTTGAATGGACATTTTCTTTTGAGGTTTTCCTTGACTTCTCCAAGCAAATTTCCCATTATTAGTACAAAAATATTTCATAAAGATTGAAAATGAAATAAACAGTTTAAAGCAAGTTTGCTTGGTGGAGGGCTGATTTTCTTCATTGTAAAAAGACCCAGGGCCGAACCTGACAATTTGAGCCCAAAGTAAAAGCACCAGTGCTGTGCATAATATATGACATCATTTGATGTTCTGTTCGGAAATGTTTAAGTTCTATTCTATTTAATATTGCGTAAAATGTGAATCGATGTAAACAATAAAATAATCGATTTTAAAGCCACCCTCAGCTACTCCAAAACACTAAGTAGTTTATAAGGAAATACTGTAACGTTTTATTTGTGGTCTGTATCTGCCAGACGGCGAGCCGGACCTTCCTGTCATTGTCTGTGGGTTAGAGTTAGGGTTGTTGTTATTTGTTTGGTTGGAAACTCCAAAAGCTCAAATTGTAAGAAACAAACATGTTTCATTCTCGCTGGAATGTGTGTGTGATGCTGCAGTTGCTTATCAGGAGCTTGTTATCCACTCAGAAGTCGGGAGCACCGGGAGTTTTCCCAGTAACTGAAGTAGTTCTGGGACAGTCAGATCAGAGACGAGAGTAGAGCTTATTTTTGCCGTTTGTAGAAAATATTTTTTAAACATCCAAATTATTAATACTAAAAGAAAAATCTAAAAAAATATGAATCCATTTGACTTGCCAGCTCAATTTTTTTGCCCAGCCCTAAGTGACAGTCCCATGTGCACTTCCACATCATGTCACTTTTCAACGCCGTCATATTAAATTCTCCTCAACTTTACACAGTCCACTGGTGTGTTATTGGGGTTCCTCTCGCTGGAGTCCAGTGTCTGCGGTACACTGGTGTCTGAATGAGAGACTGAATGGGTTACTGAGCAGCGCCCCGGGACTAAGGCTGCACAATGCGATATTGGGTTATGCAATATTCGTATCGCAAGAAGACACAATATATCACATCACTAAAGTCCTCTTCTGTCTGAGGTCGACACATTGTCTGCAAACTCAGCCAAAAACAATGAACAGAACAGAAAAATTCAGTTTTAGTTAAACATTGTTTTGCTCCAGATCTTGTGTTTTTGATGACTTCTGCGCACTGAGAAACTTGCCATTTGTGTCTAAATCGTTTGGTAAAATATTGCAATAATATTGTTATTGCAATATTGCACCGCCGTATCGTATATCACAAGTTATTTCAATATCGTGCAGCAACAGTTAGCGCAGAATGACTGGAGTATATCAGCAGCAACGGCTCAAGATGAAAAATCTCAGCTCTTTAAAAGAATAGGCTTAGCTTTTACGTTATATATATAAACAGTTTAACTTAATTGTTGTATGTTGAATACTGTAATAATTTAGAACAGTTATCTTCATTTTCTTACAAAAATATTTATGAGAGTGATGTCACTGCACAACTAAGGAACACTGCTGTGGAACTCTGCATGGAGTTTAGTGTGGGCTGTGTATAACATATAGTGTTCCAATTGCTATCAAATAAGCTCTATTAGTCTTTCAGCAAATTCTTTAGTATTAGTTTCACCAACATTAGTTGTTACCGCACCTGAATAGACAGGATGTGCCAGCTCGGGACAGCCGAGCCAAGGGTAACGGAGCTTTAGTTACACGGATGGTGAACAGAAGCAGACAGACCCGAATCTACAGGGGTGCAAAAGGGTGCATTGAAACCTCATTTTAAAATGTTTGCACCCTCAGTTTTAGGGTTACACCCTGCCATTCCGACACCCCCCAATCCGACAATTGTCCCCCCCCCTTGTCGGAGTGGTGACACTTTAATCTTTTGTGCAACGTCCCGCCATTCCGACACCCGTTAGTTTTTAACAAACTAACCCTACCTTACCTTATTAGGAAATGAACTTAAGATACTAAAAGAATGGTTTGATTTAAATAAACTTTCCATAAATCTGCATAAAACTAAATGTATTGTATTTGGTAACAAGGAAGTAAACAAACCATGTAGAATAAACATTGGGGAGGTAGAAATTGAAAGGGTGTATGTAACAAAGTTTTTGGGAATCAATATTGATAAGTTAAATTGGAAAGTGCACATAAATACACTAAAGACTAAAATGTCTAAACTTATCGCCATACTGTGTAAAATAAAAACCTCTGTGAATCAAAATGCATTATATATATATATTAGGGCCGGGACTTCAACGCGTTAATTTAGATTAATTAATTACACAAAAATAACGCGTTAAATTTTTTTGACGCATTTTAATCGCACATGTTTTTACAATGCGGAACGTTTCTCACTGGATGAGTTTAGGCGGACCGATTATACTGGAGCACCAACTTGTAGCACAGGCAACATATAATTTATGTTTAACATTATTTTTATTGTAAACGCAATCCGGTGTGTACTTTTTGTTGTTATTTACGTGCCCAGCTGAGGCAGGCGCGCTCATTGTATTTCTTCACGCATGTGTGCGCGCGCCCTCGCTCCCAGTCACACGCAACACGGACTATTCCTCACACGGACTAAAGCCCGGGTTTGAAGCGGGGACACGACTCTGAAAGACTTGGAGTTTCTGACACTGCTCAACAGGACCGGTGAGAGTTTTCCATTACGTTTGTTTTCGGGTTGCGTAGTGTGCCTGCACGGGCGCGCGCTTCAGCTGCGACCTCGCGCTAATAGTTTACGTGCCTTTAAACCAGCTGTTGCTAAATCAACAAAGTCTGTTATGGCTCTGAAGCAACAATAAACAATATTTTGTTGCTTAAGCTCATGTATTCAGTCATTATTCAATGGTATACTAAAAATCCATATGAAAAAACTTACTTCTCACTGTTCTCAGGGCAAATATTTATATGCGATTAATTTCGATTAATTAATTACAAATCTTGTAATTAGATTAATTTTTTTAATCGAGTCCCGGCCCTAATATATATATATATATATATATATATATATATATTATATATATATATATATTATATGTAATATATTTCTTATTACAAAAGAAAGCAATTAGAGCGATCAGCCATGCAGAATACCTCGCTCCAACAAATCCTCTTTTTATTAGACTAAATATCTTAAAATTGCATGATCTTGTTGACACAGTTGTGATGTACAAGCCTCACAATCTCATGCTTCCTCACTGTTTACAAGAGATCTGTCAAACTAGAGAATCTAGATACAACTTTAGAGGAACTCATCTGCTACAAAAACACAAAGGCGAAGAGTAATACTAAGAGGAGGTGTTTATCAGTCAAAGGAGTTGATCTATGGAACGGTTTATCTATTCAACTGAAGGGCTCCAAAACTATTAAAGCATTTAAGAAAATGTATAAGTTAAACATTATGGAGAAGTACGGTATAGAACACTTGAATGAAGATTACTAGAAAAGAAGTTGATTGAGGATGCATAATATAATTTTGATTGTTGAAGTTTAAGTTTTGTGCTTACTTGTTACCATCGTTGGTACAAGAGAAACTGTATAATGTGTCATCTTTGGACATAGTGTCTCAATTGTAAAAGGGGTTAGGCAGAATAAGTCTCAACTTCAGCCTAAACCCCTTTCGGTCAGGTATCTTTTAGCTCTCAAATACATAAAGTATACGTTTTTCTTATTGTATTGTATAATGTATAAGATCTTTAAAAAACATGTGACCTAAGATCTAAATGTTCATAATGACTGAAGAAAAACTACTACTACCACCTTAGCCCTAACCTTAAGCATAGTGGAGTTACAAGCTAAGCCTAACCTTACCTTTACCCTAACCTTAAGCATAGTGGAGTTTACAAACTAACCCTAACCTTACCTTAGCCCTAACCTTAAGCATGGTGGAGTTTACAAACTAACCCTAACCTTACCTTAGCCCTAACCTTAAGCATAGTGGACTTTACAAACTAACCTTACCTTAGCCCTAACCTTAAGGATAGTGGAGTTACAAACTAACCCTAACCTTACCTTAGCCCTAACCTTAAGCATGGTGGAGTTTACAAACTAAGCCTAACCTTACCTTAACCCTAACCTTAAGCATAGTGGAGTTTACAAACTAACCCTAACCTTACCTTAGCCCTAACCTTAAGGACCTATTGTCGGAATAGAGGTGTCAAAAAGTGTCGGATTGACGGGACGTCGCAATGTCGTAATGGAAAGGTGTCGGCCGACCCCCAGTTTTAGTGGCACACAATGTGTTTTAATAGCAAGAATAACTACAGTAGCTAATATCATTACTAACACGACACTATGTCATAACTACAGTAGCTAATATCATTACTAACATGACACTGTTATAACTACAGTAGCATCATTACTAACACGACACTGTTATAACTACAGTAGCTAATATCATTACTAACACTACACTATAATAATAATAATGCATCGGTTTTATATAGCGCTTTTTTGGACACTCAAAGACGCTTTACATTATTCATTCACTTCATACTTGGTAGTTAAGCTACTATTGTAGCCACAGCTGCCCTGGGGTAGACTGACGGAAGCGAGGCAACCAGTCTGCGCCATCGGCCCCTCCGACCACCACCAACTACTCACACACTCACTACATTCGCTAGGCTTCCTGGTGTTACCAAACGGTCTCCCATCCAAGTACCGACCAGGCCCTTCCCTGCTTAGCTTCCAAGGTCTGACGGGATTGGGCAGAGCAAAGGCGGTATAAACTATGTTATAACTACAGTAGCTAATATCATTACTAACACTACACTATTATAACTACAGTAGCTAATATCATTACTAACACTACACTGTTATAACTACAGTAGCTAATATCATTACTAACACTACACTATTATAACTACAGTAGCTAATATCGTTACTAACACGACACTATGTTATAACTACAGTAGCTAATATAGTTACTAACACGACACTAAGTAATGACGCTACTGTAGTTATAACATAGTGTCGTGTTAGTAACTATATTAGCTACTGTAGTTATAACAGTGTCGTGTTAGTAATGACGCTACTGTAGTTATAACAAACACAACACTGTTATAACTACAGTAGCTAATATCATTACTAACACGACACTATGTTATAACTACAGTAGCTAATATCGTTACCAACATGACACTATGTTATAACTACAGTAGCGTCATTACTAACACGACACTGTTATAACTACAGTAGCGTCATTACTAACACGACACTGTTATAACTACAGTAGCGTCATTACTAACACGACACTATGTTATAACTACAGTAGCTAGTATCGTTACCAACACAACACTGTTATAACTACAGTAGCTAGTATCGTTACCAACACGACACTATGTTATAACTACAGTCGCTAATATCGTTACCAACACAACACTGTTATAACTACAGTAGCTAGTATCGTTACCAACATGACACTGTTATAACTACAGTAGCTAGTATCGTTACCAACGTGACACTGTTATAACTACAGTAGCTAGTATCTTTACCAACACGACACTATGTTATAACTACAGTAGCTAGTATCGTTACCAACATGACACTGTTATAACTACAGTAGCTAGTATCTTTACCAACACGACACTATGTTATAACTACAGTAGCTAGTATCGTTACCAACATGACACTGTTATAACTACAGTAGCTAGTATCGTTACCAACATGACACTGTTGTAACTACAGTAGCTAGTATCGTTACCAACACGACACTATGTTATAACTACAGTAGCTAATATCGTTACCAACACGACACTATGTTATAACTACAGTAGCTAATATCGTTACTAACACGACACTATGTTATAACTACAGTAGCTAATATAGTTACTAACACGACACTAAGTAATGACGCTACTGTAGTTATAACATAGTGTCGTGTTAGTAACTATATTAGCTACTGTAGTTATAACAGTGTCGTGTTAGTAATGACGCTACTGTAGTTATAACAAACACAACACTGTTATAACTACAGTAGCTAATATCATTACTAACACGACACTATGTTATAACTACAGTAGCTAATATCGTTACCAACATGACACTATGTTATAACTACAGTAGCGTCATTACTAACACGACACTGTTATAACTACAGTAGCGTCATTACTAACACGACACTGTTATAACTACAGTAGCGTCATTACTAACACGACACTATGTTATAACTACAGTAGCTAGTATCGTTACCAACACAACACTGTTATAACTACAGTAGCTAGTATCGTTATCAACACGACACTATGTTATAACTACAGTCGCTAATATCGTTACCAACACAACACTGTTATAACTACAGTAGCTAGTATCGTTACCAACATGACACTGTTATAACTACAGTAGCTAGTATCGTTACCAACGTGACACTGTTATAACTACAGTAGCTAGTATCTTTACCAACACGACACTATGTTATAACTACAGTAGCTAGTATCGTTACCAACATGACACTGTTATAACTACAGTAGCTAGTATCTTTACCAACACGACACTATGTTATAACTACAGTAGCTAGTATCGTTACCAACATGACACTGTTATAACTACAGTAGCTAGTATCGTTACCAACATGACACTGTTGTAACTACAGTAGCTAGTATCGTTACCAACACGACACTATGTTATAACTACAGTAGCTAATATCGTTACCAACACGACACTATGTTATAACTACAGTAGCTAATATCGTTACCAACACGACACTATGTTATAACTACAGTAACTAGTATCGTTACCAACATGACACTGTTATAACTACAGTAGCTAGTATCGTTACCAACATGACACTGTTGTAACTACAGTAGCTAGTATCGTTACCAACACGACACTATGTTATAACTACAGTAGCTAATATCGTTACCAACACGACACTATGTTATAACTACAGTAGCTAATATCGTTACCAACACGACACTATGTTATAACTACAGTAGCTAGTATCGTTGGTAACACGACACTGTTATAACTACAGTCGCTAATATCGTTACTAACACTTTATAGCCTACACTGAGTTCCACAGCAGTGTTGTGCCTGGTTGTGGCAGCGCTTTCAAAAATATTCGGTATATATGTATCTGTATAAAACTATTAAGTTACATTTTTTTTATAATGTAAAATTCAGTTTGAAACTCACACCGATTAAAATAAAACTATACGATAATATTAATTTCATGGTTTATCATATTAAAGTTAGTTGTAACTTGAAATGTATGTATTTGTAATAGGGCTGGGCGATATGGCCTAAAATCTATATCATGATATGAAAAAATAAATATCACGATAACGATATATTTGACGATATAATTGACAATGGACGAATTACTTCAATATCCCAGCCTTACGCCTATTGGGAAGATTCATTCAGTGATATTTTATTCTTTTTTTTTTTTTACGGCATCATTGTCTCGCAAATATGATCTACTCAAGCAGTTTACATCCTCCATTTCATTTTACTTTTTCAGCTTGTGTCCCCGTGTTCTACAGTCACCGTTTATGCTGCTCTGATGGAGCGTAACATAAATTATATTGTGTCCACAACGATATGCATAACGATATGCGATACGATATGGCCCAACCCTAATTTGTAACACAAATAATCACTTAAATTTAAAATGTGTTTTATGTAAATGGGAAAATCACAGTATTAGAATTTGTTTCACAAAGGGCAAAATTATGTATTAACTGGCCTGGCCCGTTAATTGTGGTGTAGTCTCCCACTGAGGGAGATTCAGAGCCTACACCGCACCTGCTGCAGACCAAGTTAGACACACTGTCCATCTCAGAGAGGCTTATTTTAGAGACAGTCCTCCAGGACTGCCAATACCCGGACATGTCATGTACACTCCTGTACTCCACGTGTACACTCCTGTACTCCACGTGTACACTCCTGTACTCCTCGTGTACACTCCTGTACTCCACGTGTACACTCCTGTACTCCTCGTGTACGCTCCTGTACTCCACGTGTACACTCCTGTGTACACTCCTGTACTCCACGTGTACACTCCTGTGTACACTCCTGTACTCCACGTGTACACTCCTGTACTCCACGTGTACACTCCTGTGTACACTCCTGTACTCCACGTGTACACTCCTGTACTCCACGTGTACACTCCTGTGTACACTCCTGTACTCCACGTGTACACTCCTGTACTCCACGTGTACACTCCTGTGTACACTCCTGTACTCCACGTGTACGCTCCTGTACTCCACGTGTACGCTCCTGTACTCCTCGTGTACACTCCTGTACTCCTCGTGTACGCTCCTGTACTCCTCGTGTACGCTCCTGTACTCCTCGTGTACGCTCCTGTACTCCTCGGGTACGCTCCTGTACTCCACGTGTACGCTCCTGTACTCCACGTGTACGCTCCTGTACTCCACGTGTACGCTCCTGTACTCCACGTGTACGCTCCTGTACCCACGTGTACGCTCCTGTACTCCACGTGTACGCTCCTGTACTCCACGTGTACGCTCCTGTACTCCACGTGTACTCTCCTGTACTCCACGTGTACGCTCCTGTACTCCTCGTGTACGCTCCTGTACTCCACGTGTACGCTCCTGTACTCCTCGTGTACGCTCCTGTACTCCTCGTGTACGCTCCTGTACTCCACGTGTACGCTCCTGTACTCCACGTGTACGATCCTGTACTCCTCGTGTACGCTCCTGTACTCCTCGTGTACGCTCCTGTACTCCTCGGGTACGCTCCTGTACTCCACGTGTACGCTCCTGTACTCCACGTGTACGCTCCTGTACTCCACGTGTACGCTCCTGTACTCCACGTGTACGCTCCTGTACTCCACGTGTACGCTCCTGTACTCCACGTGTACGCTCCTGTACTCCACGTGTACGCTCCTGTACTCCACGTGTACGCTCCTGTACTCCACGTGTACGATCCTGTACTCCACGTGTACGCTCCTGTACTCCACGTGTACGCTCCTGTACTCCACGTGTACGATCCTGTACTCCACGTGTACGCTCCTGTACTCCACGTGTACGCTCCTGTACTCCACGTGTACGATCCTGTACTCCACGTGTACGATCCTGTACTCCACGTGTACGATCCTGTACTCCACGTGTACGATCCTGTACTCCACGTGTACGCTCCTGTACTCCACGTGTACGCTCCTGTACTCCACGTGTACGATCCTGTACTCCACGTGTACGATCCTGTACTCCACGTGTACGATCCTGTACTCCACGTGTACGATCCTGTACTCCACGTGTACGATCCTGTACTCCTCGTGTACGCTCCTGTACTCCTCGTGTACGCTCCTGTACTCCTCGTGTACGCTCCTGTACTCCTCGTGTACGCTCCTCTACTCCTCGGGTACGCTCCTGTACTCCACGTGTACGCTCCTGTACTCCACGTGTACGCTCCTGTACTCCACGTGTACGCTCCTGTACCCACGTGTACGATCCTGTACTCCACGTGTACGATCCTGTACTCCTCGTGTACACTCCTGTACTCCACGTGTACGATCCTGTACTCCACGTGTACGCTCCTGTACTCCTCGTGTACACTCCTATACTCTCCTGTACTCCACGTGTACACTCCTGTACTCCACGTGTACGATCCTGTACTCCACGTGTACGATCCTGTACTCCACGTGTACGATCCTGTACTCCACGTGTACGATCCTGTACTCCACGTGTACTCTTTTGTACTCCACGTGTACTCTCCTGTACTCCACGTGTACGATCCTGTACTCCACGTGTACACTCCTGTACTCCACGTGTACTCTCCTGTACTCCACGTGTACGCTCCTGTACTCCACGTGTACGCTCCTGTACTCCACGTGTACGCTCCTGTACTCACGTGTACGCTCCTGTACTCACGTGTACGCTCCTGTACTCTCCTGTACTCCACGTGTACACTTCAGTACTCCACGTGTACGATCCTGTACTCCACGTGTACACTCCTGTACTCCACGTGTACACTTCTGTACTCCACGTGTACGATTCTGTACTCCACGTGTACGATTCTGTACTCCACGTGTACGATCCTGTACTCAACGTGTACGCTCCTGTACTCTCCTGTACTCCACGTGTACGATCCTGTACTCCACGTGTACGATCCTGTACTCCACGTGTACGATCCTGTACTCCACGTGTACGATCCTGTACTCCACGTGTACGCTCCTGTACTCAACGTGTACGATCCTGTACTCCACGTGTACGATCCTGTACTCCACGTGTACGATCCTGTACTCCACGTGTACGATCCTGTACTCCACGTGTACGATCCTGTACTCCACGTGTACGATCCTGTACTCCACGTGTACGATCCTGTACTCCACGTGTACGATCCTGTACTCCACGTGTACACTCCTGTACTCTCCTGTACTCCACGTGTACACTCCTGTACTCCACGTGTACACTCCTGTACTCCACGTGTACACTCCTGTACTCCACGTGTACACTCCTGTACTCCACGTGTACGATCCTGTACTCCACGTGTACACTCCTGTAGTCTCCTGTACTTCACGTGTACACTCCTGTACTCCTTGTTTATACTCCTGTAGAGCCGTTTTTTTCCTATACGCATACTACACAAGTTGTGTAGGGCCCCCACAGCCACAAGGGCCCCGCATTTCAGCCAAATGACGGTGTTGTTTTGCTGTTTAATCAATGCGTTCTCTGACAGCACTCACTCACTCTCTGCCGATTTTGCCAAATATTACAGCCAAACGGAGCAGTCTGCTGAAGAGAATGAGCAGGAGAGACCTTCCGCCCTCCCCCGTCACCCCCAAGGTGTGAGTGCTGCTTCGCTCACGTTCCCACTCGTCTGTCTGCTGGTGCTCGCCTCGCCTAATGCTGATCACCTCCCTGGTGACGGCTGCATTGCTCCCGTGTCCCGGGCGCTGCTCGCCAAGTGTTCTGTGCGTTTTACCGTCAGTGCAGCCTCATCAGCTCGATGTGTTCACTGCAGTTCCTACGTCTCCCTTTTGCATTGCCCCTCAGCTTGTGTTATTTTTCCAAAACTTCACTGCAGCCTCAAAACAACGGGTCCTGCACAGGTCTCCAGCAGGAAAAAGATTTAAACAATCGTTTTGTTGTCTCCAGAAGAATATCAGGACAGTAAGGTGAGAAGAGGGTAAAGCCGTTCTACGAGGCCTGTTTGCCTCAAAGGGGAGTTGGATCCACACGATTTTCATGAGAACCAGAGTTACTGAAGTAACTCTGATTCTCTCAATGTGCACTGCCTAAAACAAATTACTGTACGGCTTATTCTCAGTGGTAAGACAGAAATAACTGTCAGGTGCAGGTTTCAGTTAGCTGTAAATCAGCGGTTCCCAAACTGTGGGTCAGGAACCAGAGGTGAGAGAATGTGACCATTTTCCAATAAAAAAAAAGGCAAATAAATCCCAGTCTGATAGTGGTTAGTGGGTCTCCCATAGAAGGTCAGGGCCTGAATTTAAGGTCATTATGTTCCACTTCTCTCCTGTACTGCACAGTGGAACTGTTTTCTCACCGTCAAAGCCTTGGGATGCGTATTGTAGGGCCTGAGAGGGGATTTTTGCTTAGGGCCCGAGAAGGGCCAGCACCAGCTCTGCCACACGCCTGTACTTCTCATGTACATTACTGTACTCCACGTGTACACTCGTGTACTCCACGTGTACACTCGTGTACTCCACGTGTACACTCGTGTACTCCACGTGTGCACTCGTGTACTCCACGTGTGCACTCGTGTACTCCACGTGTGCACTCGTGTACTCCACGTGTGCACTCGTGTACTCCACGTGTACACTCGTGTACTCCACGTGTACACTCGTGTACTACACGTGTACACTCTTGTACTCCACGTGTACACTCGTGTACTCCACGTGTACACTCGTGTACTCCACGTGTACACTCGTGTACTCCACGTGTACACTCTTGTACTCCACGTGTACACTCGTGTACTCCACGTGTACACTCTTGTACTCCACGTGTACACTCTTGTACTCCACGTGTACACTCTTGTACTCCACGTGTACACTCTTGTACTCCTCGTGTACACTCTTGTACTCCTCGTGTACACTCTTGTACACTCCTGTACACTCCTGTACTCCTCGGGTACACTCCTGTACTCCTCGGGTACACTCCTGTACTCCTCGGGTAAACTCCTGTACACTCCTGTACTCCTCGGGTACACTCCTATACTCCTCGGGTAAACTCCTGTACACTCCTGTACTCCTCGGGTACACTCCTGTACTCCTCGGGTACACTCCTGTACTCCTCGGGTACACTCCTGTACTCCTCGGGTACACTCCTATTAACATAGGCTTGAAAAGATCAATACCAGTGTTAGCCATCTATTTATTTTATCCCCTCACTCCCTATCTATGGAGCTTCCTTATGGCAATTTGTGAAGACCCCCACGCCCCTTCTATATAGAGGATAGCATTAGTGGGGAAATTCAGGGGGCTTTAGACACGGCCTATTGCCAAACCATGTCAGGGGCATTCCCCACTCTAATCTGTATCGGGTCATCGGATGTCTCTGGAATTTCACCGCCCACACCAACCTCTTTATCTGGTGTGTGTGGCGGTCGTCACAAATGGCCATGGAGAACCTCTGGATGGAACGCGTGTGTTTGTTTGCATTTACAAGATTGACTCAACAACCTGGATAACAGGCATTATATAAACCAATTACAGAGTGTACAATTAGGGAGGGGAGCACTTTCATCTTTGATTGGAATGTGAGGAGGGAAATCTGTTATTTTTATTTATATATATATATATATATATATATATATATATATATATAATGGCTTATACTTGTATTGAACAGTATTTATTATTAATAATAATAATCCCACAAGACATGAGATTGGGTCCACAAGAACGAGACAGGGTGACATTTTGACATAATTTATAATATATATTATATATATTTTTAATCATCTCTGTAAGTTCTCAGTCGTACAGGAGTTGTCCATCTTCAATGAAGGTACTTGATTCATCTTCTGTACTCAGTAGTTGAAGTCTTCAACTACTGAGTACAGAAGATGAATCAAGTACCTTCATTGAAAATAATAAATAATCTTTTGTTCTTATGTTTCCTTTGCATGGAGCCAATGTATTGTATTGTTTGTAACAACATGAACAAACTAAGGATGGGAATTGATAAGATTTGACCATTATCATGCAGACACTATTTGTGTATACTGTTTAATATTAGTATAAGGCTAATAAATGTGTCTCTTTTAGACTGACCCCTTTCTTCCTCAAATGGCCCTGTGTAGTAACCCCTTTATATTCTGCCTCCCCCATGCGCGGTAGAATGCGCATGTACAATCGCAAAATAGAAGACCGATCAACGCCACGGCGTGTAGCAGTAAATCGTAGCTTCCAACAGCGGAGCCTTTAGTCCGTAATATAAGAAAAGTAACAAGGTCCGAGCTGTGCATCTGTGTATCTGCAGATTGAAACACTGAGGTGGCGATCCTAAGCAACTGAACTTGAAAATCATCAATAATCATCATCAATAATACAAGTTATCTTTGTTATCAATAGTGTGCACACTGTTAGATTGCTATTGCTTAAATATTCTCTTAAACCTTGTAAGCAGTCTACAGTAAGTGTCTAATCTAATCTTGCAGCCTGAGAAAATAGAAAGGATTACTTTTTACTTTACACTGTGATGAGAAATCTCATGGCAATTTGATCTCACCATGAGATCTTGGCCCATCCCTAATATATGACATAATTATCGTGACAGCCTTATATGTACTGCCTGTGCTTCAGGCTCAAGGCTGAATGCATATAGTAGACGTGAGACATCTCTGATGGGAACCATGGGATATCTGGAATGGGTTAGAGAACGTCTGTCAAGTCAATACCATGTATCATATTTTAATCATAGGGATAAATGAGGGCCAAATCCCATAGATTCTAATACTGACCGTAGTAATCTCCATTCAGCCGATCAAACATCTTCCCTACGTCTTAACGAGTAGCAGTAGAGAATTAATTTTCTTTGCATTTTCAACAATGTGAAGAAGGCGCCATGCAATATCAGATGCAAGACGCATCTAATATAACCATTTTGATCTTTATGAATCGGGACCATCATGTGGGATTTTAAGCGAGAGGCCCATACTTAAGCATATAGCTTAATATTGGTGTTCAATAGTGAAAGTGGTCTATAATTAGGGTAGTCTGGACATTTACCTCTTTTCAACAGTTGGGAAATAAGAGCCATATTGGTGTGTTGATAGAATGTGCCACTTAAAATTGACCCATTTATATATTCCAATAAAAGTAAATCTAACTCTGACCAGAAACTTATGTCAAATTCTGGTGGTAAATCATCTAAACTGGGTGGTTTCCCAGTTTTCATGGACTGAAGGGCTTTTGATAATTCAGATAGAGTAATAGGTGCAACGAGATTACTACGATCCTGCTCTGAGAGGCAGGTTTTTAATAGATTCTAAAAGGTTGACATAGCTTGTTCATTAAAACTTGTTGTGGAGGAATACTAAGAGTTATAAGATACAGCAAAAGTATCACTTACAGTGGGGTGCACCCCAGATCAAAATGTCCAATAATGTGAATAATGAAGCACGGGGCAGATGGAATTATCTTTTTTTTTATATTTTATTTACATTTTTAGGTTTAGTCACCCTGCAGAATGAATGCCTCTTAGCCCCGAATATGGCAGATATCACAGCTTTAAACACTATTCTAGGCAGCCAAGAGTCTTTCAATTCTAGATTGAGGGATTTTAGCCTTTTCTTTCTTACAAAACTCTTCCAGAACTAAGTTTCCCAAGCTGTCGTGCATGCACTGCTGATGTTCAGGTTGGGAGACTGTGAAGGCCACAGCAAAACCTTCAGACTGCACCTAGATGTCGTCCTTCATGGATTTTGAGCTGTTTTGATCATTTGTAGAAGCCTTTTTCTTTTAAACTTCAGCTTTTTCACAGATGGTGTTACATTTTCCACCCCAGGCTTGACAGTTGGACAGATGTTCTCTTCATGAAATTTGGCTGTAATCGGGGTTTGTTTGTGCATGCGTTTTTGTTCAAATCTTTACATCTTTTTGACATGCTCCTGTTTCTAAGCTTTGCTACGTTCAAACTGAACACGATGGAATAAAAAAAAATCGCATCACACTTCTGCTGTTGGTAGCTTGAACATTTTGAGGTCACTCACACCTATCCATCTAACTACTCGCCAGAGTAAATTTGTCTCTATCGCCTCAGGGCCATGAATTGCAGGTGCGCAGTTCAGTGACAACAACTTGGGGGCCGAATTGTGAACCATCACCTCTTGGTTATATCTTCGCTATTTTGTTCTGGTTTAGGCTTGTCGATCTATAATTGCACTAGAAAAGTTGTGTAGCTATTTATGGTGCAGACAGACTGTTCCAGCCCCCTACACTTGGTGCTTGTATCACCCCACTTGCCCTCCTTGCCCTCTATGAACACACTGGCTCTCCAGCCTTCTGCCCCGGCTCTTGAGCAGGTGGCCTGGCTTCTACGGACACTTGGCGACACTTTCCCGGACACTGAAGCCGGATATGGCTTCTACCGACACTCACACTGCCCAAGTGCCAGTCTCCCGCCAGACTCTGAGCTACCGGGGGTCCGAGCAATAGCTTGTTCCACTCCCTGGAAGTCTCGCCCGGGCCTGTGTTGACCAGGCGGCTGTGTTCTTTCAGCCCGGATGGCTCAGTAAACACTGCCCCGAGTGTCTGTGAGGAGCTTTCCTCGCTGTAGTCTACAGTAAAAACAGTCCTCAGCCCTAGCTCAGATGCACCGACTGCCCTCTGATTAGCTCTCTTTGGCCAACATGGCTTTATCGCGTCTGTATTTTCAATAAATAAGTTCAGTGTTAATAATCCCAGTCTTTGAGTTTTATCTGATTTACAAAAGTGTCTCAGATTAAGTTGCCTGCATTTTGATGGCATGTGCTTTTTAGGGATGCATTTGTGTCTCTATAAATGCCTTTTCCGTGACGTCACGCATTGTTGTGGCAAGATCCATAAGTAGATCAAGGACAAGGCACCAACAGATGGAACAGAATATGAGGTGCTGCAGGTTCCGTTATGGGAGGACAAGCCCCTACATGGGATGTACCGCCGAAAGGACAACACAGGAGCAGGACTTGAGCACCAGAGCAATAGAGGCCCAGATCTATCACACCAGACAAGACCCCAGGTGTAGACTGTGCAAAGATGCCCCCGAGACATCCAGCACAAAACTGCAGGGTATTAGAGGCTGGCAGGTAAAGCTACATGGAGCGCCATATAGGACAGTGTTTTTCAACCTTTTTTGAGCCATGGCACATACGTTGAAAAAATCATGGGGCACTCCAACAGCAGAAAATGTGTCACCATACACCATATAGTCTCGCTAGCCACAATGCCACTGTAACCGCCACCTGTTGCATTCATGCATTCTCTTGTCTCAAATGAGCTACCTGCAGCCACTTCCTGATATGGAAGAGTATTACATGGTGACTCTGTCGATCACTAGACAGCACAGACACTCAAACGACACATTATTTGCGGATAATAATTCATTTGTTTTCAAAAAACATTTTTTCAGACCCACTAGGTGAAATTGGATAATTTCCCACGGCACAACAGATTCACAGCACACTAGTGTGCCACGGCACAGTGGTTGAAAAACACTGGTATAGGAACATCTGTGCAGAGTATGAGCTGGAAACCCCAAGGTCAAAGTGGGAAACACTTCCAAAGGTGATGGAGAATGACCGAGCCAAGATCCTGTGGGACTTCCAGATACAGACGGACAGAATGGTAATGAACCAACCGGACATTGTGTTGGTGGACAAAGAGCAGAGGAAAGCCATTGTGGTTGACATAGCAATACCAAGCGACTTCAACAAAAAGGAACACAAGAAACTAGAGAAATACCAGGGGCTCAGAGAAGAGCTGGTGAAGGTATCAGTGGTGCCCGTGGTTTTTGGGGCACTTGGGGCAGTGATCCCCAAACTAGAGGAGGGGCTACAGCAGATCCCCGGAAATACATCAGACATCATAGATAGATAGATAGATAGATAGATAGATAGATAATTTGTCACAATGTTAATAAACATAACATGTAGTGAAATGATAGGAACACACCTCTGTTATTTTAAGCAGTCAAAGAAAAGAGCGTGAGAAAGAAGCTACAATAAAGTGTTCATGAGACATACAGCCTAGGGAGTAAGCTCATGTTAAATCTCTTTGTTCCTCCTCTAAGAGAGTTGTTGAACCTCCTAGATCCTGCAGAGAGAGTGAAGCCTCCTTCCAGAGGGCAGCCACTGGAACAGCTCATGGTGGGGATGATGAACGTCTGCCATGATCCGCTGTGCCCTCTTCACATAGTCCAGAATGTTTTCCATACACCAGTTTGCCAGCAGAGCCACCTCCTCGTGGTAGGCTGCTTCGTTGTTAGAAATAAGTCCAACCACCACTGTGTCATCTACTGCGCAGAACCCTCAAGCTCCCAGGCCTCTGGTTGAGGACCCGAGCTTGGAGGGAAAAAAAGAGAGCGCCCGCAGAGGATGAGGAGGGGTCGGGCAGTGTAAAACTGAAATCTACTTGTAGAGCCACTAGGTCTATGGGTAGAGGAGACTAAAGTGCCCTATAGGCGCACCACCTTTAGGCTGTGTATTCTCTTAGTCAGGGCCTGAAACATCTGGAATAGAATCTCACTATAAGAGAATGCTCCACGTTTACTCCTTTAAGGCTGAGCTTAAAAATGAACATTACACTTATTAGATGCATGTGTCTGGATCATCTAAACTGCTGCACTTCATTAACAAGACCTGCTAACTTTGTAAACAATAACTGTCTGTGTTTGTCTTCATTCATTCAAGACGTCTTTGTTTTGAGCTGCATGGCCAGCCCATACGCCAACGTCTTTTTTCTTTGTGCATGTCACACAACTACATTAGTACTGACACATTTACATGTGCACAATACACCCTATAAGGAAAGGAATGCTGTATTTGTCATTATTCACAAGTATAATATAATTTGCGCTGGGACGCATGATCAGTGATGTATCCTGGGTTCACTGGGTGTTTCGGGTCAGATAGGGGGTGGGTGACCCCTGTTGGGTCACCTGGATGTGGGTGACTCAGCAGGGTTGATCAGGCCCGACGTCAAGTTGTCCATTGATCGCCCCTCTTTACCCAAAGCTACCTAGACACTCGTTCTGCTTCAATGGCCCACTCATGCCCAGCCGTGTGTAGGCCCTGTAGCAGAGCCGGTGCTGGACTTTCTGGGGCCCTAAGCAAAAATCCACTCGGGGCCCCACTGTACGCATCCCAAGGCCATTTGACGAAGAGCAAAAACAGTCATACGCAGTAGATCCGGGCAGAAGTGGAACATGATGATCTCAATTCGGACCATGTCCCTTTGTGTCAGAACCATTTGCTACTGTCGGACTGGGATTCAGCACCATTTAACTCCGCCCCATTCCCCTCGAGTCTCCATGGAGACGGCTGTCAATCACAGCAGAGTTCAAGGCAAGAGGAGGATAAAACTAAAACGCTTTTGAAAACTCTATGGCTTATTAAGAAGTTATACTTTTGAGAGGAGACGAGGAATATTTAAAACAGAAATAACAATTTTTAATGGGCCTAATTGTAGGCTATAATATGAATCTGAATATTAATGAGCAGGACTGAGCAGTTTTCTTCATTTCAGGAGATCACGAGACCTTTTTAAGTAGAGTATTTTTTGGTCATATCACCCAGCCCTATTCTGACAGAACGATTATATGTTTAGTTTATTTGTTTATTTGAGCCGGATACATTCGGCTCAAAAGGAGTGGGCTGAAGCAAGAAGCTTATGAGCGCCCACCCCCAAACTCGATCCATATCTGGACGCAGTGAGGTTGCCGAGATGTGCTGTGGAAATTGGAGTTAGTTGCCCAAATTATCCATCAGAGAACATGCCCCCCACTTCTTTTCGATCTCGTTTGGTCTGCTCTCCCAGTAACCACAGTTGAAAACTGGCTCGCAAATACTGCCACATTTACAGAAATATAATGTGTGTTTTATTTTACAAAAAGGATTAAAAACATTTTCCATAGCACAAGATCTTTCCAGGCTCTGGGACGAGTATTAACTGCACACTGGTTACTGCCCATGGCGTTGGGCATAGCATGTCCAGTGACGTGTATAGTGGTTTGCTACATTTTTAGCCACAGCTGCCCAGGGGAAGACTGATGAAAGTAAGGCTGCCACTTTGCACCATCCACTCACGCAGTACATTCACACAGGCGGTGGATGAAGTGCCTTGCCCAAGGACACAACAGCAGACGGTACCTGCGGAAGCCGGGAAAATGTTGTACATTTAAAACTTTTGACTTTGGAGGCTTTGCAGAAATGTAGAGGAGAAGACGGTATTATATTTATCTTTAAAAAGTTGGATTAAAACTTGGGGTCTGATTTCTTAAGCGTTGGCGCACATGCAAACACCATAGTGTGTACTAAAGTAGAGGAAAAAGCAATTGCAGTTGATATTAGTGTGTCTTATAAACAGCACTAGGCCACAGAGCAGGCCTGATGAATATGCTAAACGGGGCCATTTTGCCCGGAGACAATGCAAATGATATTAACAAGTGCTGTCGTATTTATCACGATGGGGAGGAAGTAAAAAAGTAAAGCTTTTGATGAATAATGCAGTTTGTGCACCAATGAAGGGTTATACACCCTTTCAAAAGTTTGCATTTGGCCTATTTACAAATATAAATGAGTAATAATTGTGGTGTTTTGATGGTGTACGGAGACTACATCTTTTGGCTTTGGAGATGGATTCAAATCACAGGCAGTTGGCTATTTCTCTAAAGCCACAGATTCATATAAGAAAATGTATTTGCTATAGCTACGTATTATTCGTTTTTCAATGAAGTAATGATTATTTTCAATGGCCATTTGTCCTTTTATCCATCATGACTTTTATATTTGGCTCTTTTCTCAGCTCAGGCATGTAAAGAGAAGCAGTCGTTTTGCACATCCTCTGCTCACGCAGTAAACTCATTTTCATATCACATTTGTGGCTGTAATGCGGCTCACTCAAATTGCAAAAGAATGGGCCAAATGCAGAGAACACATTTTCCTATGAGGACCATAAAGAATGCTTTACCCCAATGGCTAAATTTAGGTACTACTCGCAACTGAGCACCAGCCTTAGTAAATCGTTCACGACAAAATGACTTCTAAAGTATCCTCAAAACCATTACTTAAGTACAGTAATTGGTTACTGACCACCTGATGGAGAGTTTTAGAGAAGTAGGGAGAGTTTCACCTTTTAAATGCACCAACCACACACAGAACATACACAATACAGTTTCTGATGCATCACAAAAACATTTTCCACATGTATGTAGTACTTCAGGGGAAAGATGGACACTATCAGATGCGGTATATTATGCCCTCCCCTCCCTCTTGGCGATGACACCAGGAGACATGGAGTCAACTTTCACACTTACGCTGATGATACACAGTTGTACATCTCCATGTCTCCTGATGACACCAGGCCAATGGATGCACTTTTTAACTGCATTTTGGAAATCAAATCCTGGATGGCAGAAAACTTTCTCCAGCTTAACCAGGACAAAACTGAGGTTTTAGTCATCGGTCCTGAGGCCCAGAGAGAGAAACTTTTACCCAAACTACAGTTGCAAGATAAAAGACAGAGAACATTCATGTTTTTAAGAGCATGCTCAAAACCCACCTTTTTAGTTCAGCGTTGATATATTTTGTTTTGATTCTATTTATTTGTTCTGTACTATTCTTTTGTTGTATCTGCTTTTGATTGCCTTTTATCTTTTATATTTTGTGCTGCACCCGGTGCAGACATCTCCTCATGATTGGTAAATGGTAGGGATGTAACGATTCATTGAAAATCGATTTTAAAATCGATTTAATATGCGTAAAATGTGAATCGATGTAAAAAATAAAAATCGATTTTAAAGCCACCCTCAGCTACTCCATTTTGTGCGACCGAAACAGACCGGAACATAGCTCGTTGTTTCTAACAACTTTAACTTTTTCTCAAGACAAGCTCCACACCTTCCCCGCCTCACCCCCAACACACGCCACACCGTGTAAACACATACATGTGCAGGCATCGAAGAAACAGACGCAGCTAAAGTTAGCAGCTACGAGATTAGCGTTAGCGGCTAACGCAGAGTTTAGCATTTTAACAGAAGTTTACCAAAGATCGTAAACTGACAAACATCTGACCAACCTGCTCTGATTCTGCTGAAATCCTCATCAAATGTCCGTTTGTCAAACAATCCAATCCCTACAGGAGCTGTCATGTCTTTGTCCTCCTTATGTTTACAAAGGCTGCACCGGAGGCAGTGAGGCTTCAAGGGTGGAAAAAACGGCACTGTAAAATTAGTTCTAAATGGTAGTATTATGTTCAAACTGCAAAAATTAAAAAATAAAGGTTTGGTAAAATAAATATAATCTCAAAATGTTTGCTTTTCTAAAATGATTATAGTTCATTTTCATGTCTTGTAATTTTTTGTAATGTAAAGTTCTCTTACTGAGACAGCTGCAATTTGTTACAAGGACAAAAATACAGATGTTAAAACAAAAGAAACATTGGTATGAAGGAGTCATTCTTTTCTAAAAAAAAAAAAAAAAGGTTTAAAAAAATCGGGAAAAATCGAAATCGGGAACTTCAAATCGGAAATCGAATCAAATCAGGGCTTGAGTGAATCGTTACATCCCTAGTAAATGGTCTCAACTTGTATAGCACTTTTCTACATTCATTAGGCCCAAAGTCCCCATTCATACATCTATGCAGACACTGGAGGCAAGGTGGGTGAATTGTCTTGCCCAAGGACACAACAATAGTGTGCATCTTCAGGAGCTGGGATTCAAATCCACGACCTTACGATCATGAGACGACCCGCTCTACTAACTGTGCCACTGTCGCCCCAATTGAGTGGATCTCCCCTTCATTGGGTAGTCCGATATGAACATTTTCTGGCAATATCGATATCCGATATTTACCTTGCTGCTGTGGCTGATCAGTATATATTGCCGATATTCATTTCGACATTAAAAATCAATAGAAAGGCTCATTCAAATGTTGTAAAGCGTGCAAATTATTGTTTCATTATTGGAAAATAAACAATACAATGCTTATGTCTGAGACACACTGTCTCTATGATGGAACAAACAATCCTTTTTTTATTTATTTTTTTAGAAAAATATTCAAAAGATCAAATGAATGGAGTTGGAGTGAAATGATAATTTTTGGCTAAATATTCAGACCAACTTATTATACTTTCACCCATCACCTCTAAAGGGAAACAGTGACAGTGGGAATATGCTAGGTTACTATTTTTTACGTTTTGAACCGCATTGTTTTCGATGAAAAATGTGCCAACGATGCAAAAGCGTCTAATATAAATATGCACAAAAATGCGACATAACGCCTCGTTTTCACGAGCCATTAACATGACACAAGTGGGCACAGTACACGTGAACAGCCATTATCATCACATGATGACAGAGGTAATGTTTACGTGTTGTAGCCTTTAGCCTGTTAGAAGCTATGCTATTGCTAATCAAGTTATAAATCTGGCGTCAGGACAGAGAAACTTTTGCAACACTCACCACTCAGATGTAGCGACAATCCATCAGAAATCCTGACTCAAAATAATGTCCATGGAGGCAGTTTTAGTCCAGTTTGTAACAGCAGCAGCTTGTGGTTCTGTATCTCTGTGGGGTCAAAGTGTCCGCTCCACTTTGTTTAAACCTAGTAAAAACAAACTTTCTTTTGGAGAAGTGTGAATTTATGAATTTATGCCGCAGTTTCTTTATTTTTAGGAGCCACTGTTTATTTCAGATAATTTGAATAAACTGTTGCCCCAGTCAGGTCAGTGCAGCCCGTCTACACTGCTGCTGCATTCAAGTGCACTACATCACAGTGCAGTGAATAATTCAAAGAAGAAGAAAAAATATCGGCCGATATTTTCCCATATCGGACCAATACCGATATTTGAAATAATGACTAATATTGGTGGCGCCGATATATCGGCCAACCCTAATTGTGGTTCTCCTTAAGGTTTCTTTTTATTCCCAGTTGTGTTTTTTGTCCTCATTGTGAACGAGGGTCTATCCATCAGCTGCTTCATTTGGACGTTACATTTGCTTGTCTCTTTCATTGTTTAATGTCTGATTTCACGGCTGATTTCCAAACTCTTCTTGTTTTTGTCAGGCAACTGCTGTTGGGACATTGAGGATCAGAAAAATAAGAGAGAAAGTGGCAGAGAAATTAAAAAAAATGTGTGTCATGAGAAGGGCAAACGGAACCCACTGCATGCTGGAATTTCTATTTGTGGGACCCAATTAAACTTTGATTTATTACTTGTCAAGATGGCTTGCCTTTTGGATATTTTATTTACGGAAGTAATTAGACATTGAAATTGTTCATTTGGTGAAGTAAATAGTGCAGTATTGCTTCTGACCTGTGAAGTTTGTAGCAATCCAACTAAAAGAGTGACTCAAGTTGGGAGTGAGTTTCAGGAGGTGGACAAGACTCCTTCAGCCTCGCAGACCTGAGTCGCTCTGTAGCTGCTCCACACTTTGCCAGCTCGAGTTACTCCCATCTTAAAAATAGCACATTCTCACATTCTCCAGTGGAAGCAGTAAGGCTAGGGTCCGCTGCAGGGAGCTATAGCTAGACTTTATCGCCCCTGACGTTGGCATGGCATCCCGCTGCAGAGGTCTCGTAGAAGAAACGCAGCAGAGCTTGGAGATCAACTGTTCAGTTCAGTCCAGTTAGCTTCACCCATGTTTAGTGATACAAACTAGTAGTTACTCCCAATGTTGCATACCTAAAGTATATCTTGCTTAACCGTAAATACAGAAATGAAATCGAGAACATTTTGGGGTGGACGGGACAGGGTTAAAGTGGGAGAAGCAAACCCACGGCGCTGAGGTCAGAACAGGGCTATGTTATCGAGGCACACCAGAGCTTTATTATATTCTACTGGCAAACCACCTACAGTTATAGCCATGACCACGTAGACTTCCTAAATGGGTAATGAAGCAGACTAAATAAGAGTTTCACTACCAACATGGTTGGAATTCTCTTCTGAAGCACAATACGTTAATGTGTTCATTGATCAGCTGACTGCGCAGGTGCAAATGTCGACAGCCCCTACACTCTGGGCTCAAGTTGTTGTTACCCCTTCAGGCAGTCCTTGGTGTTGGCTCCATTGGGCCAGGCCCTGAATCATCTCAGTAACAGCTGCTAATGAGACTGGAGACAACACAAGCATGAACTTGAGACCGTTCTTCTCTCTAGATCCTTCATGTTGCATTTTTTCTGATTATAAGTGTTATTTTCTCTGAATGTCATGGGATTGAGAAGACCTTGATTTTTTGTGTCATCTGACCACATCTCATATGGTTTGTTGCCATTACAGACTTTGGGCTTTCTTCTAGCAGCTCTTCCAAATAAATGTTGCTGATGCAGGTGATAACTGGCTGTACTTATGGAGGAAACAAAAAGTGTTCCTCCTAGGGCTGGGCGATATGACGATATTAGACCTTCTTACGATCTCCAGAGCTGGCGATCTGTCGTTTTATCACGGTTCTAAGCCCTTCTGCACAGTTGACTCTTTTCACTGTCAGTGATGTAAACCCAAGCCGTGCACTTACAGCGAGCCGCTCCTCTACAGTGTGCATACACGACCAGGCTCTAGGGCTGAACGATATGGATATGCCAGATATCTCTAGCGATACGATACAATATAACTATGGGTTAGGTAAAAACTAAGCATTTTTCAGAAAATAAAATCATAATACAAAAGAGTGCTGTTTTTATGATGAAAATCTATATCGTTTATATCTTGCTTTTTCAATTTTAATATTTTGAATGTTCATATCTCGATATAAATACGATAACGATATATTTTTCTTTTGCAATATTGATATCTTGAATGTTCATATCTCTATCGATATCGATACGATGACGATATATCTTTCAGCCCTACCAGGCTTTTTAATCTGGAGCTTTTAAACCCAGCGTGCTGTGTTTATGTCGGTGTCTTTCCCCCGTAACGCCGCTGCTCTGCTCAGCTTGTGTTTATTTATTTACCTGGTGTGGAAATGTTGGTATACAATGTGGAAATATTTCTATCATACTAGGCTTAAGTGATTATATATGAAACTCTGTGGATGTAATCTGTGCTTTAAGGTTCATTTGAATTTGGCGGCCATTTCACTTTTACTGCCCCATTGTTATTGTCTTGAAGGAGGAGTCGGATTGTGCAGAGGAAGTGAACACGACATGTGTGAAGAAGCGAGCGTGTCCTTCGTCCTCACGAAGTTTTTAATTTAAATCCTGGGCCGTGTTCCTAAATGCGCTGTTTATCCTTGTCTTATACTTGGTCAAGTATTAACTTATGGTAACTATCTTTTTCCGGTTAGCCTTTTACACAATAAAAGACAGACAGCATCACAGCAGCTGGACGTCATGAGAGAGACATCTCACACAAAAAAAACAGCAACAGACACGACAACAAGCCTTTACCAAACTTAGTGTTACTATTTTACTTTTATTGTCTGGAGTTTTATTGTGTTTTTTAATGTATGGAGTTAGTTTGCCGTAGTTCTAAGTCTATTTTTGCTCGGCCCCTGGAACCACACCTCTGCCTGACTGTAAGGAGACTTCCCCAGTTTACTCTACAGTACAAGCAGCCTGCAATCCTTGACTCATACAGTATAAACAGTTTGCCATTACCTTTGCCCACAGTGGGGTGCAAAAGTTTAGGCACTCCACATGTCTATTAATGTGGACAATGAACCAAGGGGAAGATGATTTGTGGCAAGGTGGTTGGAGCAGACAGAATCAGAATCAAATGGTTTTATTGCCATGGTTATGAACAGGTTCACGATTAAGGAATTTTTGTGCAACAAGAAACATAAATCATATGGGGTAACATATAACTTAAGATAAATAATAAACTATAAAGACTTTAACAATTAGGCTATAAGACTATAAGGGCATGCGTAAGAAGATTAAACTATAAATAATAAGACAACAATTTTGACAATTGGAACATCAGAGAGTGTATTTCTAGTTGTCTTTAGCTGAGTTATTTGGTCTTGTTTTTGTTCATGAGTCTGATGGCGGAGGGGAAAAAACTGTTCAAGTGGCGGGGGTTATGGGTCTGGATAGACCGTAGGCTCCTGCTTGAGAAAGTAGCTTGTTTTAGCACACAGCTAACGTAAAGCTAACAGCAGCTGTCAGAGTTCTGACCCGCCCTCCCCATCGGCCACAGCAGCACTAGTGTATTATTAAGCTCGTCCATTTTAGCCAATGAGAAGTTATAAATATATATATATATATTGTGATTAATTGTAATGAGTTGGGATTTTTTTTTTACAAACGTGTTTTAAAGCAGCCCTCTCATTACACAACGCCTCTTCTTTCTGATCTGTTGACATTTGGTCTACTTATGCATAGACCCCTTTCTGTGTGTCCGCAGGTACATACCAGGGCCAGTGGACTGGGGGCATGCGACATGGCTACGGGGTTCGGCAAAGCGTACCTTACGGCATGGCGTCTGTGATCCGCTCTCCTCTGCGTACTTCGCTGTCCTCCCTCCGCAGTGAGCAGAGCAATGGCACCGTGCTGCGAGACATGCTGTCTGACAGTCCTGCCGGGACACGCGGAGGCTTCGTGCTCAACTTCCACTCGGAGGGAGAGGGCTCGGAGAAGAAGAAGGGCCTGTTCCGGCGCGGCTCTCTGTTCGGAAGTCTACAGCGTCTCCGGAAGTCCGACTCGCGCTCCTCCATCTCCAGCAAACGCAGCTCGGCTCACAGCGACACCACATTGAGCCGGATCAGCTCCAGCGACGCCAACTCCACCATTAGCTTTGGAGACGGCGACACAGGCGACGACTTTCTGCCTCTGGAGGACAACGTGGACGCCACCACCACAGAGTCCTACATGGGGGAGTGGAAGAATGACAAGCGCAGCGGCTTTGGCGTATCGGAACGCTCGAACGGCATGAAGTACGAGGGCGAGTGGCTGAACAACAAGCGCCAGGGCTACGGCTGCACCATCTTCCCTGATGGCACCAAAGAGGAGGGCAAGTACAAGAACAACATACTGGCCAGGGGCATCCGCAAACAGCTCATCCCACTGAAGAACGCCAAAACCAAACAGAAAGTAGACCGGGCGATTGAAGGCGCCATCAGGGCTGCAGCCATCGCCAGAACCAAAGTGGAGATTGCTGTGTCGAGGTAATGCAATAAAGCAATGTCTTTGTCAGTGTGGTAAGTCAGGTCATGCGTTGGGCTTTAATGTGTTACTAGTAATTGGATATTATATAGGTACTGAAAATACTCTAGATTCCACATCATCCTACTGTTGGCTCCAGACGTCTCCACTGCCTCTGCTTCAGTCCGCACTCCTCTACGCCAGTGCAGGCCACATGTTTGTGACATAAAACTCCTTATAGAATAATATATTACTGTTTAGGTTGCCCCCTCCTCTCTGACGAGCTTTTTTTCTCCCTCCTGCATGCGAGGGACAGACATGAATTCAAATGAATAGTTTTAAATCCACGTTTTTTTAATACTGAGATACAGACTAACGTAGTCCCAGGGAAGGAAAAGAAAATGCACGGGACGGTCTCTGGACGGAAGGCCTTTTACAGTATATATATTTATGTAGGGCTGGGCGATAAATCAAATTAATTCAATTAAGTAATGCTTTTAAATGCAGACGATGTGGAAAATGGCTAAATCGTAAAATTGTATCCGCCGCCCCATGTCCGCCTGCCGATGGCAGCGTTTCAGACGCTCTGTAGGATTGTTTTTGAAAATGACACCAGCGGAACCCAGCGACTTTCTAACGATCTCTGCTGCTTCATAAAGGCGTTGTGTTTTCGTTGTGCGCGATGGAGTTTTCTTCGCTAAAAAACAGTTTTCCCCGGTCTGCTTCTCTGCCCTTCTTTCACGCTGAGCCGTGCTCTGATCTGCTCCGAGAGCAGGCGGCAGGAGGAGGGAGCGAGAGCAGGCGGCAGGAGGAGAGAGAGAGAGCAGGCTGCAGGAAGAGAGAAAGAGCAGGCTGCGGGAAGAGAGAGAGAGCAGACTGCAGGAGGAGGGAGAGAGCAGGCCGCGGGACGAGAGAGCAGGCCGCAGGACGAGAGGGCAGTCCGCAGGAGGGGAGAGAGCAGTCCGCAGGAGGGGAGAGAGCAGTCCGCAGGAGGGGAGAGAGCAGTCCGCAGGAGGGGAGAGAGCAGTCCGCAGGAGGGGAGAGAGCAGTTTGCAGGAGGTGAGAGAGCAGTTTGCAGGAGGTGAGAGAGCAGGCTACAGGAGGAGAGGGAGCAGGCTGCAGGAGGAGAGAGAGCAGGCTGCAGGAGGAGAGAGAGCAGTCTGCAGGAGGAGAGAGAGCAGGCTGCAGGAGGAGAGAGAGCAGGCTGCAGGAGGGGAGAGAGCAGGCTGCAGGAGGGGAGAGAGCAGTCTTCAGGAGGAGAGAGAGCAGGCTGCAGGAGGAGGGAGCGAGAGCAGGAGGCAGGAGGAGGGAAAGAGAGCAGTCAGCAGGAGGAGGGAGCGAGAGCAGGCGGCAGGAGGAGAGAGAGCAGTCTGCAGGAAGGGAGTGAGCAGTCTACAGGAGGGGAGAGAGCAGTCTGCAGGAAGGGAGAGAGAGCAGTCTGCAGGAGGAGAGAGCAGTCTGCAGGAGGAGAGAGGGCAGTCTGCAGGAGGAGAGAGAGCAGTCTGCAGGAGGAGAGGGAGCAGTCTGCAGGAGGAGAGGGAGCAGTCTGCAGGAGGAGAGAGAGCAGGCTGCAGGAGGAGAGAGAGCAGGCTGCAGGAGGAGTGAGAGCAGGCTGCAGGAGGAGAGAGAGCAGTCTGCAGGAGGAGAGAGAGCAGTCTGCAGGAGGAGAGAGGGCAGTCTGCAGGAGAAGAGAGAGCAGTCTGCAGGAGGAGAGGGAGCAGTCTGCAGGAGGAGAGGGAGCAGGCTGCAGGAGGAGAGGGAGCAGGCTGCAGGAGGAGAGAGAGCAGTCTGCAGGAGGAGAGAGAGCAGTCTGCAGGAGGAGAGATGCAGGAGGAGAGAGAGCAGGCTGCAGGAGGAGAGAGAGCAGGCTGCAGGAGGAGAGAGAGCAGGCTGCAGGAGGAGAGAGAGCAGGCTGCAGGAGGAGAGAGAGCAGGCTGCAGGAGGAGAGAGAGCAGGCTGCAGGAGGAGAGAGAGCAGGCTGCAGGAGCTGCAGGAGGAGAGAGAGCAGTCCGCAGGAGGGGAGAGAGCAGTTTGCAGGAGGTGAGAGAGCAGTTTGCAGGAGGTGAGAGAGCAGGCTACAGGAGGAGAGGGAGCAGGCTGCAGGAGGAGAGAGAGCAGGCTGCAGGAGGAGAGGGAGCAGTCTGCAGGAGGAGAGAGAGCAGTCTGCAGGAGGAGAGAGAGCAGTCTGCAGGAGGAGAGAGAGCAGTCTTCAGGAGGAGAGAGAGCAGGCTGCAGGAGGAGGGAGCGAGAGCAGGAGGCAGGAGGAGGGAAAGAGAGCAGTCAGCAGGAGGAGGGAGCGAGAGCAGGCGGCAGGAGGAGAGAGAGCAGTCTGCAGGAAGGGAGTGAGCAGTCTACAGGAGGGGAGAGAGCAGTCTGCAGGAAGGGAGAGAGAGCAGTCTGCAGGAGGAGAGAGAGCAGTCTGCAGGAGGAGAGAGGGCAGTCTGCAGGAGGAGAGAGAGCAGTCTGCAGGAGGAGAGGGAGCAGTCTGCAGGAGGAGAGGGAGCAGTCTGCAGGAGGAGAGAGAGCAGGCTGCAGGAGGAGAGAGAGCAGGCTGCAGGAGGAGTGAGAGCAGGCTGCAGGAGGAGAGAGAGCAGTCTGCAGGAGGAGAGAGAGCAGTCTGCAGGAGGAGAGAGGGCAGTCTGCAGGAGAAGAGAGAGCAGTCTGCAGGAGGAGAGGGAGCAGTCTGCAGGAGGAGAGGGAGCAGGCTGCAGGAGGAGAGGGAGCAGGCTGCAGGAGGAGAGAGAGCAGTCTGCAGGAGGAGAGAGAGCAGTCTGCAGGAGGAGAGATGCAGGAGGAGAGAGAGCAGGCTGCAGGAGGAGAGAGAGCAGGCTGCAGGAGGAGAGAGAGCAGGCTGCAGGAGGAGAGAGAGCAGGCTGCAGGAGGAGAGAGAGCAGGCTGCAGGAGGAGAGAGAGCAGGCTGCAGGAGCTGCAGGAGGAGAGAGAGCAGGCTGCAGGAGGAGAGAGAGCAGGCTGCAGGAGGAGAGAGAGCAGTCTGCAGGAGGAGAGAGAGCAGGCTGCAGGAGGAGAGAGAGCAGGCTGCAGGAGGAGTGAGAGCAGGCTGCAGGAGGAGTGAGAGCAGTCTGCAGGAGGAGAGAGAGCAGTCTGCAGGAGGAGAGAGAGCAGTCTGCAGGAGGAGAGAGAGCAGGCTGCAGGAGGAGAGAGAGCAGTCTGCAGGAGGAGGGAGCGAGAGCAGGAGGCAGGAGGAGGGAAAGAGAGCAGTCGGCAGGAGGAGGGAGCGAGAGCAGGCGGCAGGAGGAGGGAGAGAGAAGTCTGCAGGAAGGGAGAGAGCAGGCTGCAGGAAGAGGAAGAGGGAGCAGTCTGCAGGAAGGGAGTGAGCAGTCTGCAGGAGGGGAGAGAGCAGGCTGCAGGAAGGGAGAGAGAGCAGTCTGCAGGAGGGGAGAGAGCAGGCTGCAGGAAGGGAGAGAGAGCAGTCTGCAGGAGGAGAGAGGGCAGTCTGCAGGAGGAGAGAGAGCAGTCTGCAGGAGGGGAGAGAGCAGGCTGCAGGAAGGGAGAGAGAGCAGGCTGCAGGAGCTGAGAGGGAGCAGTCTGCAGGAGGAGAGGGAGCAGTCTGCAGGAGGAGAGGGAGCAGGCTGCAGGAGGAGAGAGAGCAGTCTGCAGGAGGAGAGAGAGCGGAGAGAGAGCAGTCTGCAGGAGGAGAGAGAGCAGTCTGCAGGAGGAGAGAGAGCAGTCTGCAGGAGGAGAGAGAGCAGGCTGCAGGAGGAGAGAGCGCAGTCTGCAGGAGGAGAGAGAGCAGTCTGCAGGAGGGGAGAGAGCAGTCTGCAGGAGGGGAGAGAGCAGTCTGCAGGAGGGGAGAGAGCAGTCTGCAGGAGGGGAGAGGGCAGTCTGCAGGAGGAGAGGGAGCAGTCTGCAGGAGGAGAGAGAGCAGGCTGCAGGAGGAGAGAGAGCAGGCTGCAGGAGGAGAGAGAGCAGGCTGCAGGAGGAGGGAGCGAGAGCAGTCTGCAGGAAGGGAGAGAGCAGGCTGCAGGAGGAGAGAGGGCAGTCTGCAGGAGGAGAGGGAGCAGTCTGCAGGAGGAGAGAGAGCAGGCTGCAGGAGGAGAGAGAGCAGGCTGCAGGAGGAGAGAGAGCAGGCTGCAGGAGGAGAGAGAGCAGGCTGCAGGAGGAGGGAGCGAGAGCAGGCTGCAGGAAGGGAGAGAGCAGTCTGCAGGAGGAGAGAGGGCAGTCTGCAGGAGGAGAGGGAGCGAGAGCAGGCGGCAGGAGGAGAGAGAGCAGGCTGCAGGAAGGGAGAGAGCAGTCTGTAGGAAGGGAGTGAGCAGTCTACAGGAGGGGAGAGAGCAGTCTGCAGGAAGGGAGAGAGAGCAGTCTGCAGGAGGAGAGAGAGCAGTCTGCAGGAGGAGAGAGGGCAGTCTGCAGGAGGAGAGAGAGCAGTCTGCAGGAGGAGAGGGAGCAGTCTGCAGGAGGAGAGGGAGCAGTCTGCAGGAGGAGAGAGAGCAGGCTGCAGGAGGAGAGAGAGCAGGCTGCAGGAGGAGTGAGAGCAGGCTGCAGGAGGAGAGAGGGCAGTCTGCAGGAGGAGAGAGAGCAGTCTGCAGGAGGAGAGAGGGCAGTCTGCAGGAGGAGAGAGAGCAGTCTGCAGGAGGAGAGGGAGCAGTCTGCAGGAGGAGAGGGAGCAGTCTGCAGGAGGAGAGAGGGCAGTCTGCAGGAGGAGAGAGAGCAGTCTGCAGGAGGAGAGGGAGCAGTCTGCAGGAGGAGAGGGAGCAGGCTGCAGGAGGAGAGGGAGCAGGCTGCAGGAGGAGAGAGAGCAGGCTGCAGGAGGAGAGAGAGCAGTCTGCAGGAGGAGAGAGAGCAGTCTGCAGGAGGAGAGATGCAGGAGGAGAGAGAGCAGGCTGCAGGAGGAGAGAGAGCAGGCTGCAGGAGGAGAGAGAGCAGGCTGCAGGAGGAGAGAGAGCAGGCTGCAGGAGGAGAGAGAGCAGGCGGCAGGAGGAGGGAGCGAGAGCAGGCGGCAGGAGGAGAGAGAGAGAGCAGGCTGCAGGAAGAGAGAAAGAGCAGGCTGCGGGAAGAGAGAGAGAGCAGACTGCAGGAGGAGGGAGAGAGCAGGCCGCGGGACGAGAGAGCAGGCCGCAGGACGAGAGGGCAGTCCGCAGGAGGGGAGAGAGCAGTCCGCAGGAGGGGAGAGAGCAGTCCGCAGGAGGGGAGAGAGCAGTCCGCAGGAGGGGAGAGAGCAGTCCGCAGGAGGTGAGAGAGCAGTTTGCAGGAGGTGAGAGAGCAGGCTACAGGAGGAGAGGGAGCAGGCTGCAGGAGGAGAGAGAGCAGGCTGCAGGAGGAGAGAGAGCAGTCTGCAGGAGGAGAGAGAGCAGTCTGCAGGAGGAGAGAGAGCAGGCTGCAGGAGGAGAGAGAGCAGGCTGCAGGAGGGGAGAGAGCAGGCTGCAGGAGGGGAGAGAGCAGTCTTCAGGAGGAGAGAGAGCAGGCTGCAGGAGGAGGGAGCGAGAGCAGGAGGCAGGAGGAGGGAAAGAGAGCAGTCAGCAGGAGGAGGGAGCGAGAGCAGGCGGCAGGAGGAGAGAGAGCAGTCTGCAGGAAGTGAGTGAGCAGTCTACAGGAGGGGAGAGAGCAGTCTGCAGGAAGGGAGAGAGAGCAGTCTGCAGGAGGAGATAGAGCAGTCTGCAGGAGGAGAGAGGGCAGTCTGCAGGAGGAGAGAGAGCAGTCTGCAGGAGGAGAGGGAGCAGTCTGCAGGAGGAGAGGGAGCAGTCTGCAGGAGGAGAGAGAGCAGGCTGCAGGAGGAGAGAGAGCAGGCTGCAGGAGGAGTGAGAGCAGGCTGCAGGAGGAGAGAGAGCAGTCTGCAGGAGGAGAGAGAGCAGTCTGCAGGAGGAGAGAGGGCAGTCTGCAGGAGAAGAGAGAGCAGTCTGCAGGAGGAGAGGGAGCAGTCTGCAGGAGGAGAGGGAGCAGGCTGCAGGAGGAGAGGGAGCAGGCTGCAGGAGGAGAGAGAGCAGTCTGCAGGAGGAGAGAGAGCAGTCTGCAGGAGGAGAGATGCAGGAGGAGAGAGAGCAGGCTGCAGGAGGAGAGAGAGCAGGCTGCAGGAGGAGAGAGAGCAGGCTGCAGGAGGAGAGAGAGCAGGCTGCAGGAGGAGAGAGAGCAGGCTGCAGGAGGAGAGAGAGCAGGCTGCAGGAGGAGAGAGAGCAGGCTGCAGGAGCTGCAGGAGGAGAGAGAGCAGGCTGCAGGAGGAGAGAGAGCAGGCTGCAGGAGGAGAGAGAGCAGTCTGCAGGAGGAGAGAGAGCAGGCTGCAGGAGGAGAGAGAGCAGGCTGCAGGAGGAGTGAGAGCAGGCTGCAGGAGGAGTGAGAGCAGTCTGCAGGAGGAGAGAGAGCAGTCTGCAGGAGGAGAGAGAGCAGTCTGCAGGAGGAGAGAGAGCAGGCTGCAGGAGGAGAGAGAGCAGTCTGCAGGAGGAGGGAGCGAGAGCAGGAGGCAGGAGGAGGGAAAGAGAGCAGTCGGCAGGAGGAGGGAGCGAGAGCAGGCGGCAGGAGGAGGGAGAGAGAAGTCTGCAGGAAGGGAGAGAGCAGGCTGCAGGAAGAGGAAGAGGGAGCAGTCTGCAGGAAGGGAGTGAGCAGTCTGCAGGAGGGGAGAGAGCAGGCTGCAGGAAGGGAGAGAGAGCAGTCTGCAGGAGGGGAGAGAGCAGGCTGCAGGAAGGGAGAGAGAGCAGTCTGCAGGAGGAGAGAGGGCAGTCTGCAGGAGGAGAGAGAGCAGTCTGCAGGAGGGGAGAGAGCAGGCTGCAGGAAGGGAGAGAGAGCAGGCTGCAGGAGCTGAGAGGGAGCAGTCTGCAGGAGGAGAGGGAGCAGTCTGCAGGAGGAGAGGGAGCAGGCTGCAGGAGGAGAGAGAGCAGTCTGCAGGAGGAGAGAGAGCGGAGAGAGAGCAGTCTGCAGGAGGAGAGAGAGCAGTCTGCAGGAGGAGAGAGAGCAGTCTGCAGGAGGAGAGAGAGCAGGCTGCAGGAGGAGAGAGCGCAGTCTGCAGGAGGAGAGAGAGCAGTCTGCAGGAGGGGAGAGAGCAGTCTGCAGGAGGGGAGAGAGCAGTCTGCAGGAGGGGAGAGAGCAGTCTGCAGGAGGGGAGAGGGCAGTCTGCAGGAGGAGAGGGAGCAGTCTGCAGGAGGAGAGAGAGCAGGCTGCAGGAGGAGAGAGAGCAGGCTGCAGGAGGAGAGAGAGCAGGCTGCAGGAGGAGGGAGCGAGAGCAGTCTGCAGGAAGGGAGAGAGCAGGCTGCAGGAGGAGAGAGAGCAGTCTGCAGGAAGGGAGAGAGAGCAGTCTGCAGGAGGAGAGAGGGCAGTCTGCAGGAGGAGAGGGAGCGAGAGCAGGCGGCAGGAGGAGAGAGAGCAGGCTGCAGGAAGGGAGAGAGCAGTCTGCAGGAAGGGAGTGAGCAGTCTACAGGAGGGGAGAGAGCAGTCTGCAGGAAGGGAGAGAGAGCAGTCTGCAGGAGGAGAGAGAGCAGTCTGCAGGAGGAGAGAGGGCAGTCTGCAGGAGGAGAGAGAGCAGTCTGCAGGAGGAGAGGGAGCAGTCTGCAGGAGGAGAGGGAGCAGTCTGCAGGAGGAGAGAGAGCAGGCTGCAGGAGGAGAGAGAGCAGGCTGCAGGAGGAGTGAGAGCAGGCTGCAGGAGGAGAGAGAGCAGTCTGCAGGAGGAGAGAGAGCAGTCTGCAGGAGGAGAGAGGGCAGTCTGCAGGAGGAGAGAGAGCAGTCTGCAGGAGGAGAGGGAGCAGTCTGCAGGAGGAGAGGGAGCAGGCTGCAGGAGGAGAGGGAGCAGGCTGCAGGAGGAGAGAGAGCAGGCTGCAGGAGGAGAGAGAGCAGTCTGCAGGAGGAGAGAGAGCAGTCTGCAGGAGGAGAGATGCAGGAGGAGAGAGAGCAGGCTGCAGGAGGAGAGAGAGCAGGCTGCAGGAGGAGAGAGAGCAGGCTGCAGGAGGAGAGAGAGCAGGCTGCAGGAGGAGAGAGAGCAGGCTGCAGGAGGAGAGAGAGCAGGCTGCAGGAGCTGCAGGAGGAGAGAGAGCAGGCTGCAGGAGGAGAGAGAGCAGGCTGCAGGAGGAGAGAGAGCAGTCTGCAGGAGGAGAGAGAGCAGGCTGCAGGAGGAGAGAGAGCAGGCTGCAGGAGGAGTGAGAGCAGTCTGCAGGAGGAGAGAGAGCAGTCTGCAGGAGGAGAGAGAGCAGGCTGCAGGAGGAGAGAGAGCAGTCTGCAGGAGGAGGGAGCGAGAGCAGGAGGCAGGAGGAGGGAAAGAGAGCAGTCGGCAGGAGGAGGGAGCGAGAGCAGGCGGCAGGAGGAGGGAGAGAGAAGTCTGCAGGAAGGGAGAGAGCAGGCTGCAGGAAGAGGAAGAGGGAGCAGTCTGCAGGAAGGGAGTGAGCAGTCTGCAGGAGGGGAGAGAGCAGGCTGCAGGAAGGGAGAGAGAGCAGTCTGCAGGAGGGGAGAGAGCAGGCTGCAGGAAGGGAGAGAGAGCAGTCTGCAGGAGGAGAGAGGGCAGTCTGCAGGAGGAGAGAGAGCAGTCTGCAGGAGGGGAGAGAGCAGGCTGCAGGAAGGGAGAGAGAGCAGGCTGCAGGAGCTGAGAGGGAGCAGTCTGCAGGAGGAGAGGGAGCAGTCTGCAGGAGGAGAGGGAGCAGGCTGCAGGAGGAGAGAGAGCAGTCTGCAGGAGGAGAGAGAGCGGAGAGAGAGCAGTCTGCAGGAGGAGAGAGAGCAGTCTGCAGGAGGAGAGAGAGCAGTCTGCAGGAGGAGAGAGAGCAGGCTGCAGGAGGAGAGAGCGCAGTCTGCGGGAGGAGAGAGAGCAGTCTGCAGGAGGGGAGAGAGCAGTCTGCAGGAGGGGAGAGAGCAGTCTGCAGGAGGGGAGAGAGCAGTCTGCAGGAGGGGAGAGGGCAGTCTGCAGGAGGAGAGGGAGCAGTCTGCAGGAGGAGAGAGAGCAGGCTGCAGGAGGAGAGAGAGCAGGCTGCAGGAGGAGAGAGAGCAGGCTGCAGGAGGAGGGAGCGAGAGCAGTCTGCAGGAAGGGAGAGAGCAGGCTGCAGGAGGAGAGAGGGCAGTCTGCAGGAGGAGAGGGAGCAGTCTGCAGGAGGAGAGAGAGCAGGCTGCAGGAGGAGAGAGAGCAGGCTGCAGGAGGAGAGAGAGCAGGCTGCAGGAGGAGAGAGAGCAGGCTGCAGGAGGAGGGAGCGAGAGCAGGCTGCAGGAAGGGAGAGAGCAGTCTGCAGGAAGGGAGAGAGCAGTCTGCAGGAGGAGAGAGGGCAGTCTGCAGGAGGAGAGGGAGCAGTCTGCAGGAGGAGAGGGAGCAGTCTGCAGGAGGAGAGGGAGCAGTCTGCAGGAGGAGAGGGAGCAGTCTGCAGGAGGAGAGGGAGCAGTCTGCAGGAGGAGAGGGAGCAGTCTGCAGGAGGAGAGAGAGCAGTCTGCAGGAGGAGAGAGAGCAGTCTGCAGGAGGGGAGAGAGCAGTCTGCAGGAGGGGAGAGAGCAGTCTGCAGGAGGGGAGAGCGCAGTCTGCAGGAGGGGAGAGAGCAGTCTGCAGGAGGGGAGAGAGCAGGCTGCAGGAGGGGAGAGAGCAGGCTGCAGGAGGAGAGAGAGCAGGCTGCAGGAGGAGGGAGCGAGAGCAGGAGGCAGGAGGAGGGAGAGCAGTCTGCAGGAGGGGAGAGAGCAGGCTGCAGGATGGGAGAGAGCAGGCTGCAGGAAGGGAGAGAGAGCAGTCTGCAGGAGGAGAGAGAGCAGGCTGCAGGAGGAGAGAGAGCAGGCTGCAGGAGGAGGGAGCGAGAGCAGGAGGCAGGAGGAGGGAAAGAGAGCAGTCAGCAGGAGGAGGGAGCGAGAGCAGTCTGCAGGAAGGGAGAGGGAGCAGTCTGCAGGAGGAGAGAGAGCAGGCTGCAGGAGGAGGGAGCGAGAGCAGGAGGCAGGAGGAGGGAGAGCAGTCTGCAGGAGGGGAGAGAGCAGGCTGCAGGAGGGGAGAGAGCAGGTTGCAGGAAGGGAGAGAGAGCAGTCTGCAGGAGGAGAGAGAGCAGGCTGCAGGAGGAGAGAGAGCAGGCTGCAGGAGGAGAGAGAGCAGGCTGCAGGAGGAGGGAGCGAGAGCAGGAGGCAGGAGGAGGGAAAGAGAGCAGTCAGCAGGAGGAGGGAGCGAGAGCAGTCTGCAGGAAGGGAGAGGGAGCAGTCTGCAGGAGGAGAGGGAGCAGGCTGCAGGAGGAGAGAGAGCAGTCTGCAGGAGGAGAGAGAGAGCAGGCTTCAGGAGGAGAGAGAGCAGTCTGCAGGAGGAGAGAGAGCAGTCTGCAGGAGGAGAGAGAGCAGTCTGCAGGAGGAGAGGGAGCAGGCTTCAGGAGGAGAGAGAGCAGTCTGCAGGAGGAGAGAGAGCAGTCTGCAGGAGGAGAGAGAGCAGTCTGCAGGAGGAGAGAGAGCAGGCTGCAGGAGGAGAGAGAGCAGGCTGCAGGAGGAGAGAGAGCAGGCTGCAGGAGGAGGGAGCGAGAGCAGGCTGCAGGAAGGGAGAGAGCAGTCTGCAGGAAGGGAGAGAGCAGGCTGCAGGAAGGGAGAGAGAGCAGTCTGCAGGAGGAGAGAGGGCAGTCTGCAGGAGGAGAGGGAGCAGTCTGCAGGAGGAGAGGGAGCAGTCTGCAGGAGGAGAGGGAGCAGTCTGCAGGAGGGGAGGGAGCAGTCTGCAGGAGGAGAGAGAGCAGTCTGCAGGAGGAGAGGGAGCAGTCTGCAGGAGGAGAGAGAGCAGTCTGCAGGAGGAGAGAGAGCAGTCTGCAGGAGGAGAGAGAGCAGGCTGCAGGAGGAGAGAGCGCAGTCTGCAGGAGGGGAGAGAGCAGTCTGCAGGAGGGGAGAGCGCAGTCTGCAGGAGGGGAGAGAGCAGTCTGCAGGAGGGGAGAGAGCAGTCTGCAGGAGGGGAGAGAGCAGGCTGCAGGAGGGGAGAGAGCAGGCTCCAGGAGGGGAGAGAGCAGGCTGCAGGAGGAGAGAGAGCAGGCTGCAGGAGGAGGGAGCGAGAGCAGGAGGCAGGAGGAGGGAGAGCAGTCTGCAGGAGGGGAGAGAGCAGGCTGCAGGAGGGGAGAGAGCAGGCTGCAGGAGGAGAGAGAGCAGGCTGCAGGAGGAGAGAGAGCAGGCTGCATTAGGAGGGAGCGAGAGCAGGAGGAGGGAAAGAGAGCAGTCAGCAGGAGGAGGGAGCGAGAGCAGTCTGCAGGAAGGGAGAGAGCAGGCTGCAGGAAGGGAGAGAGAGCAGTCTGCAGGAGGAGAGAGGGCAGTCTGCAGGAAGGGAGAGAGCAGGCTGCAGGAAGGGAGAGAGCGCAGTCTGCAGGAGGAGAAAGGGCAGTCTGCAGGAGGAGAGGGAGCAGTCTGCAGGAGGAGAGGGAGCAGTCTGCAGGAGGAGAGGGAGCAGTCTGCAGGAGGAGAGGGAGCAGTCTGCAGGAGGAGAGAGAGCAGTCTGCAGGAGGAGAGAGAGCAGTCTGCAGGAGGAGAGAGAGCAGTCTGCAGGAGGAGAGAGAGCAGTCTGCAGGAGGAGAGAGAGCAGTCTGCAGGAGGAGAGAGAGCAGTCTGCAGGAGGGGAGAGAGCAGTCTGCAGGAGGGGAGAGAGCAGTCTGCAGGAGGGGAGAGAGCAGGCTGCAGGAGGGGAGAGAGCAGGCTGCAGGAGGAGGGAGCGAGAGCAGGAGGCAGGAGGAGGGAGAGCAGTCTGCAGGAGGGGAGAGAGCAGTCTGCAGGAGGGGAGAGAGCAGGCTGCAGGAAGGGAGAGAGAGCAGTCTGCAGGAGGAGAGAGAGCAGTCTGCAGGAGGGGAGAGAGCAGGCTGCAGGAAGGGAGAGAGAGCAGTCTGCAGGAGGAGAGAGGGCAGTCTGCAGGAGGAGAGGGAGCAGGCTGCAGGAGCTGAGAGGGAGCAGTCTGCAGGAGGAGAGGGAGCAGTCTGCAGGAGGAGAGGGAGCAGTCTGCAGGAGGAGAGGGAGCAGTCTGCAGGAGGAGAGAGAGCAGGCTGCAGGAGGAGAGAGAGCAGGCTGCAGGAGGAGAGAGAGCAGGCTGCAGGAGGAGAGAGAGCAGGCTGCAGGAGGAGAGGGAGCAGGCTGCAGGAGGAGAGGGAGCAGTCTGCAGGAGGAGAGAGAGCAGGCTGCAGGAGGAGAGAGAGCAGGCTGCAGGAGGAGAGAGAGCAGGCTGCAGGAGGAGAGAGAGCAGGCTGCAGGAGGAGAGAGCGCAGGCTGCAGGAGGAGAGAGCGCAGTCTGCAGGAGGGGAGAGAGCAGTCTGCAGGAGGGGAGAGAGCAGTCTGCAGGAGGGGAGAGAGCAGTCTGCAGGAGGAGAGGGAGCAGTCTGCAGGAGGAGAGGGAGCAGTCTGCAGGAGGAGAGGGAGCAGTCTGCAGGAGGAGAGAGCGCAGTCTGCAGGAGGGGAGAGAGCAGTCTGCAGGAGGGGAGAGAGCAGGCTGCAGGAGGGGAGAGAGCAGTCTGCAGGAGGGGAGAGAGCAGTCTGCAGGAGGGGAGAGAGCAGGCTGCAGGAGGGGAGAGAGCAGTCTGCAGGAGGGGAGAGAGCAGTCTGCAGGAGGGGAGAGAGCAGTCTCTAAAAATGGATTTCTCAACAACACTAACATGGCCGTTTGAAACGCCGCCGCTCACGTGGAGGCGTGTGAGCTCATGCTCTCTCTGTGTGAAGTCTGGCTGTAGGACCGGTCACTCGATACCTCTGTCTGTGACCAAGTATCCCGGGACATCTGAGATTAACCTGAGCCTAATACAATATCATAGTTTATTATAGTGATGGATAACTGTTGCGCTTATCAGGTTTTCACAGCGAACACTTGGACTGCTCACTTCCTGCTGTCTCCCATGGGGGGGTCGTACATGCTCACAAGCAACTGAACCAAATGTACAGCAAATGTAGACTTTAGACCAGGGGGGGTCAATTCATTCTCATAAGGAGCCACAGCACCGCACCAACAATAACTCGAACTTATTCTGCAACTTTATCCTATTGTACATTTCACTAAATTGTGTATTTTGAATATCTGATACTGGTATTTAGTAGGACTATTATTTTCTGTAAATATTTGGCCATATCATGCATATGTGTGCATCGTTATTCAGGTTATTCAAAAGCTCCAAAATAAAAGTATGTATTGATTGGGAAAATACTATTGAGGAAACTTTTTTCAATAAATGAATAATAGTTTAGTTTAGTTTGTTTATTTATTTGAGCAGTTGGTCTGCTCAAAAGGAGTGGGCCAAAGCCAAAGGCTTATAAGCGCCCACCCCCAAAATAAAATTAACATTTCCATTTAACAATCAAAGCAAGGAACGTAGTGCAAGGTAACAAATCATAAACAATGGAACATAGGGCAAAGTAACAACAAATAAAAAAGAACAATAATAAAGAACAATAATACAGAAACGACAGCAAAAGAATGTACTCCAACAGTCACAATATCTATATCCAGTCAATTACAATTAGACCAAACTTAAAAAACACTATTTTAACTCATCCAGTAATAAACAGAAAAACACAACAGCCGTTTCATTCCTTGTACAATGTCTACTACAGAGCAAGTAACAAATGATGATCATAATATATTTCTTACAAGTTGTTACCAATGCCAAACATTAGTAAATTACTAAAATCACTAGTGTAACATTACCGGAAGTCACTATTTTAATGTTATAAAGGCACGTTACTATGCAGCAGTATATGTTATACTTCGTGATCCTGCTACTTCCCAGTTGTCATTACCATCCCCAGAATAATATCAATGTGTGTACAATTCCCTCTTTTTTTTTTTCATGTATAATGTATTATGAAGCCCTACATAGTATAATGCATTAAAAAGCATTAATACTTATTATACTCCGAGATCTTGCTACTTCCCAGCTGTCATTACCATCCTCTATATAATTTTAATTTGAGTTTAGTTTGTTTATTATTATTATTAATTTATTTATTTGAGTTATGTGTGAAGTATGCTGTAGCCTTGCATAGTGTGGTGCATTAAAACGCCAGGGTGTAGAGCGGGCCAGTTGAAGAGGGCAATAAGCTCCCCATCAACAAACCCCCACACAGCTGCCCTAACAGCTGATTTTGTAGATGATGTTCCTATGCTGAGTGGTGCATTAACAGACAAGGTTTAGAGCCCGTTGGGAGGATTCCTCTCAACAGTACCATAAGCTGCGTATCCTAATTCTCCATTTGTAAATTTGAGAAATAGAATGACAACCGTTCCAAGCAGCAACACTCTTCCTTGATTATAGAGGAAACGATACACATAATTGATCCCACTGCTCCCCCTAGTGGCAACACATTTATTCCTCTCTATATATTTCAAAAGTCTTTAGTTTGTATTTATATTTGAACAGGTTGATGTTTGGACATCGTTTCAAATCCATCTCCAGTTTATTCCACAATTGTTCACCATTAACTGTCGGACTAAAACTTTTCAAAGTTGTGCTATGTTTCTGAATCCTAAAGTTTAATTCATCACGTAATTCATAACAACCTGTTCGTTCTTGGAACCTTCTTTGTATTTGGTTTGGTAACAATTTATACCTTGCTCTGTATAACATCTGTACAGTTTGGAACTCAACAATATCACAATGAGCCTGACTGGACTGTAGCCAATGTGTTGTTTATATCCTGATCCATGGGCGTTGGACCATTCATTGTGAGGGGGACGTGTCCCCCCCACTTTTGAAAAGTGGTTGTTTGGTCGCCTCCACTTTCACAATGTGAATTTTCATTTGACTTTACATTTACTAGTTTAGACTGGACCTTTTCAATAGGCGGCCCGAATAAAATCTGACCCTCGCCTTATTTCCCATTAAAACAATATATTTGGGCATTATCCGCGCTAGGGTTGGGCCATATCGTATCGCATATCGTTATCGTGATATAATGTTTTGATATCGTTGTAATTTTTTATATCGTTGTGGACACAATATAATTTATGTTACGCTCCGCTCCATCAGAGCAGCATAAACGGTGACTGCAGAACACGGGGACACGTGCTGAAGAAGTCAAATGAAATGAAGGACGTAAAGTGCTTGAGTAGATCATATTTGGAAGACAATTATGCCATAAAAAAAAAAAAAGAATAAAATATCACTGAATTAATCTTCCCAATAGGCGTAAGGCTGGGATTTTGAAGTAATTTGTCCATTGTCAATTATATCGTCAAATATCGTTATCGTGATTTTTATTTTTTCATATCATGATATAGATTTTAGGCCATATCGCCCAGCCCTAATCCGCGCCAGTATCGCATTTCCACCACTTTGCGTTTTTTTGGTGACGGCAGGAGTTAACGGGTGTCGCTGAAACTGAATAAATGAGGATGCAAACACGAGCACGCCATCTCATTAATTCACTGAGTTTTTTCTCAAAGCGTCATAAAGCCAGGGCTGGACAGGAGAACAGCAGCTCCACAGATGTTTGGTTAGCCCTATATGTCCACCCAGCTGCGAGGAGGAGGGGGTGCTGCTGAGCAGATCGAGTCATGTTTTCCTGAAGTACCGTACTCACATCTTTGGCCCGATTTGGATGTAGAGCGATTTTCCATGTAAAGTGTTAGGATATAATATAAATAAATTTGAGTTATAGCTTCATTCTGAAGTCCCTATTTTGAATGACAAATCCTCAAATCCACAGGGGCAGAAGGCTGCTTATGCCTCAAATAGACTTCTGTAACTGCAACTTCTGTGGAGTTCACCCTGGAGAGTTGGTGGTCAAGATCATATTTCAGCAAAAAAATTTCAAATAACTAGTTTTATTTTATTATTTTCATAAAGTTTCTTCTTTATACTTCGCTTTACTTAAGTGTGTTCAACACAAAAGCATTCATGCCATTTCATCACCCTAAAAATAAAGGCAGAGAAGGCTGCAGGCCATGAGGTAAACGCTCAACCTCAAGAGCGGATCTTGTTTGTACCTGTAGGCGTATTCTTTACTATATGGACAAAGGACGGAGACTCGGTCTATTAAAATCAAAAATCATTGTTTTATTCCCTATATTACAAACTAAAGCAACACAAGTCATCAGCTACATCCTGGCCAATCGGGTGAGGGAGGGAGAGAGTAATTTATAGTAACAGGAAGTAGGCGTCTCCTTGTCGAACCAATCAGTGCTCTTGGAATGTTCTTCTTCTGCGCAATCTGACTCCTTTTAACACACTGCCCCCCAGTGGATTCAACCGTAAATACAACAATGGAGTATTAATATGTCCGCCCAATTCAAATGAAACTTAAGCACAGATTACATCAACACAGTTTCATATATAATCACTAAAGCCCAATATAACAAAAATATATATAGTAATATTTTCCACATACCTCTTTTGTACCTTGTTTGCAGAGCCGTTTTTTTCCTATACGCAGACTACGCACGGTGCATAGGGCCCCGCAGCCGTAAGGGCCCTGCATCTCAGTCAAACTACGGTGTTGTTTCACTGATTACTGACGGGACGGGCTCTCTGACAGCGCTCACTCACTCTCCGCCCACTTTGCCACAAATAACACCAAAACGGAGCAGTCTGCTGAAGTGGATGAGCAGGACAGACCGACCGCCTCCCTCTGTCACTTCCAAGGCGCGAGTGCTTCTCCCCTTGCGTCCCCGCTCATCTGTCTGTCTCCCATTGCTCGCCTCCCCTCCTGCGTGGGCCACGTCTGCATGTCACCCATGTCCCGGGCGCTGCTCTCATGTTTTCTCTGCTCGGACTCGGGGCTGCATCGCCACACACTCATTTAAACTCTTCTTATTGTCTCTAGCGGAGTATCAGGACAGTAGTTTGGCGAATAGACGAGAGTAAAGCCTTTTTGTCTCAAAGAGGAGTTGAATCCACACGGTTCTCATCAGCACAGTTACTTACAGTAACTCTGGTTCTCTGAATGTGCACAGTCTAAAACAAATTGGGCTACTCACAGGCTCATTCTCTGCGGTAAGACAGAAATAACCAGTCAGATGCAGATTTCAACTGTGGGTCAGGGACCAGAGGTGAAAGAATGTGACCATTTACCATTTTATAAAGTGGGGGAATAGACTAGTAGTAGCCCTGAATCCCAGTCTCACAGTGGCTTAGTGGTTCTCACCCAACAGGGCAGGGCCTGAATTGAGGTCATTATGTTCCACTTCTGCCCTGCTGCACAGTGGAACTGTTTTTGACCGTAAATGGGTTCGCTCTTTGTCGAATAACCGTACTGCGTACGTAGCGAAGCGTGCGTACGTGTAGGGCCCCCGTGTGGATTTTTGCTTGGGGCCCCAGAAGGGCCAGCACTGGCTCTGCTTGTTTCATTTGGATCTAGAGGGGAAAGCTTCTATTAGAGTGCCCGGTATAAGTCATAGAACGTGGCATCTGGTGAAAGGGAAAAGGCCTAAATGAGTCCATAATGTGCTATGCTTGTGTTGCAGGACGGCTCATGCCCGTGCCAAAGGGGATGCTGCTGACCAGGCCGCCCAGTCGGCCAATCAAGACTCCGACATTGCCCGAATAGTGGCCAGAGAGCTGTCTCCAAACTTTCACCAGCCGGGTAACCCCAAACCTGTTCACTATCCCAATTTTGGAAGTCTGGTCATTTCTGTCCAGTAGAAGAGTATGATATTTAAAGTGGACATATTACACATAATTGTGACTTATAAACATTATTATAGGCACATCTGCATTCCTATGGCAATGAGAAACTGAAGGTTTCATTTTGAGCTAACAGCAAATGGCACCACAATGAACACACTTTGAGCCAAATAATCAACAGCCTTAGTAGACAGGATAACTCACACGTGTGTGAATGAAGGACATGTCTGTTTTTGCTTGGAATGTTCCCTTTAACTTCGATAAATGTTTCAGGTCCTGACTACATCCGACAGAAGTACAATGAGCCAGTGGAGGTGAAGGAGGTGGTTGAGGAGAAGAAAGAGAAGTCTCCATCAGGAAGCCCTCATTTTTACCGGAAAGGCACCACACCGTCACAGTCTCCCTCCGACAGCCCAGCACCCAGCCCCCCGCCTTCCCCTCCTCCTCCCCCTCCTCCCCCTGCACCAACCAAGATCCCCCCTGCCAAGCCTGGAAAGGAGAACAAGCCTCCCACTCCTGAGGCTGTCACGGCAGGTAGGGTTTGTTCAGTCATTGTCCTTCCACAGGATGGCATTTTGGTCATATTTAATTTAAAAGACCATTACTACCTGTTACAACCGTCTTCTCTAGGGTGAAGGGAAGTAACATAAAACCCAAGATGTAAATGGGTAAAGAAAGTAACAATTTATTTTAGGTAACAAAGGCAAATAATAACAACAAAAGTAGGCTCTAAATAGAGTACCACAACAGACCAAACGAAATAACAAATAAACAAAAACTAATTAACAAAGTGTCTCACACAATTACAACACAATTACTAGACACACGAGAGACACATCCAAAGGCGAGCTGCACTACTGTGTCCCAGCCGCCCCGAGCACCAAGGGAGCGGCACTTTTATTCTTCGTCGATGCTGATAGGTGGAGACAGGTGATTGGAGAGGCGGGGAAGCGCTACACCAATCCGCGAGTCCGGAGATGAGAGCGAACCACAGCCAGGGAAGAAAACCAGTCCACCAATCCGAGGCGAGGGCTCCAGCAGCAGCGTTTCCATATTTCATAAGTCACATAAGCACACATACATCAAAACACAGGACAGAGTGAAGGTGCTGGCGGGCCCTTGCCAAGCGCCGTAACACTCCCCCTCTTAAGATACAAGCCAACCGTATCAAACAAAGAGCCATACTTACATTCTGGACAAGGCATCAGCAAAAAATATTGTCTGTCCCCTTTTTGTGACGAATTACAAGGTTGAAATCCTGCACCATCAGCGCCCACCGCATGAGTTGCTGGTTATGGTTGTACATGCGAGATAAAAACACAAGCGGGTTATGATCGGTGTAAACAGTGACAGGCAGAGAACTGGATCCAATATACACCTCAAAGTGCTGGAGAGCGAGCAACAGTGACAACGTCTCCTTTTCTATGGTGGAGTAATGCAACTGGTGTTTGTTGAACTTGCGTGAAAAGTAACTTATGGGGTGATCCACCCCATCGGCATCCTCCTGCATCAGGACCGCACCCGCCCCGAACGCACTGGCATCCACCTCGAGCCTGTACGGCCGTGATGGGTCTGGAGCACCCAGGACAGGGGCGTGACACAAAAGTGACTTAACGCTGTCAAACGCATGTTGACACGCCTGATTCCAGATAAACTCAACCTTCGGACTTAACAAGTCGGTAAGGGGCAGGACAACGGTAGAGAAATTTCGGCAAAAGCTGCGGTAATAGCCAGCCATGCCAAGGAAACGGCGCAACTCGCGGCGGGTGGAAGGCTCGGGGTACGCAACCACAGCAGCGACTTTGGCCTCTATGGGGCGCAGCTGGCCTTGTCCCACCTCACGACCCAAATACGTGACACTAGTTTTACCAAACTCGCACTTCGCAAGGTTTAGGGTGAGTGACGCCGCAGCCAACCGAGAGAAAACCTGGCGGAGGATTTCAAAATGTTCCTCCCAGGTGGACGAATGTACAATCAAATCGTCTAAATACGCATTAGAATTGGGAAGACCTTGCAAAACCATGTTCACTAAACGTTGGAATGTGGCAGGTGCATTGCACATTCCAAATGCCATAACCGTGTATTGCAAAAAGTAGTCAGGTGTCACAAAGGCAGATATTTCAGAGGCGCGCTCGGTTAACGGCACCTGCCAATAACCCTTCAATAAGTCTAGTTTTGTAACAAATTTAGCAGACCCAAGATTATCGACGCAATCCTCCATGCGAGGCATGGGGTACGAATCTGGGACTGTTACTGCATTTACTTTTCGGTAATCGGTAATGAAACGAGGGGAGCCGTCAGGTTTGCCTTCCACTAGGCAAGGCGAACTCCACGCACTGGAACTATGTGTAGCCAACCCGTTTTCCAACAAATACTCAGCCTCTTGTTTCATGAGTGCGCGTTTCACAGGGTTCACCCGATATGGGTGCTGGCGAATGGGTTTCGCGTCCTGTACATCAATGTCATGCGTCACAACAGAAGTACGGCTCGGCACATCCCCAAAAAGACTAGGAAAGTTGTGGAGCAAATCAGTGATATTTGTTGTTGCTCCCGGCTCAGATGCGCAAGAGATGATGGCAGTGCCTTTAACATTTCAGAGTTTGGTAAACGAGCGCACTTTGGTTTGTGAACACTCAGTCCATCCTCATCCGTACTTGAACGTGTTGCAACCGACGCAGACGCACAACGATTTGGTTGTGTTACAATTAACGCGGACGCGCAGTGATCTGGAGACGGACTTTTAACGGACCACGAGGGGAATGCGCAAAGACTAAATCGGCGGGGCTGAAACCAAGGGACTCTTGGACAGCATCACGGGCTGCAAACAACATAAAAGGGACACCCTCATCCCAACTCTTTCGCGTGTCGAAACAATATTTTCGCAACATGGATTTCAGCGTTTGATGCCAGCGTTCTAGTGCGCCTTGGGATTCAGGGTGGTACGCACTGGACACTACATGCCGGACTCCAAGGCTTTCCACTACTTGGTTGAACAATTTGGACTGAAAGTTCGTACCTTGGTCTGTTTGAATTATTGGCGGCAGACCGAAGACGGAAAAGAACTTTATCAGAGCTTTCGTGACAGATTGGGAATTAATTTTCCGCAAGGGAATGGCTTCGGGGAACCGAGTGGCAGCACACATAATTGTGAGTAAATATTCATTACTGCCTGGGGTACGGGGCAATGGGCCAACGCAGTCGACTATGACCCGGTCAAAAGGCTGGTCTATCGCAGGGATAGGATGCAATGGGGCTTGTGGTATCACCTGGTTTGGTTTACCAACAAGTTGGCAGACGTGGCATGTGCGACAATGTTCAGTAACATCTTTCTTTAGACCAGGCCAAAAGAACTGTTTAAGAATAAGACTATGGGTTTTGGTGACACCCAAATGTCCAGACCATTTGCTTTCATGAGCTAGGGTTAAGATAGCTGGCCTGTATTTGGTTGGCACCACAATTTGGTAAACCGCGTGCAGATTAGGATCCTCAACCGTGTTTGGAGACCATTTACGCATTAACGTGTCATGGTCGAGGAAGTAACCCGTGTGTCCGTTGTCAAGTTGGTCGCTACTCACCACACCGCCTAACATGGTGCGTAGGCTTGGATCCGCCCTCTGCTCTGCGCACAGGTGGTCGAGGGAGCACGGCAACGACAGGCTTTCGTTAAGAACACAAAAAGTGTTGTTAGTGGTTGCTGGTTTCTCTGGTTGCGTGAGCAACTGGTTAATCGGAATTTGGGTTTCGCTGTTTGTTTCAGACGACTCTGAAAGCGCGGACGCGAAAATACTATCGGACAAGTCAATCTCAGGGTTTTTACGCGCCTGAGCGCGCGTAATGACACAGACTGGGTACAGTTCTGGTGCACATTTGTCACTTCCCTGCGGAGAGTTTGCCATTTCTAAAGAAGGAGTTACTTTACCCCCTGCAATGTCGTTTCCCATTAACATTTCCACTCCATCTATGGGCAACTCTGCGCAGACAGCAACCGGGAAAAAAACGGTAACGAGTTTAGAAGGCAGGTGAACGAGGTGAACAGGCCGCGGACTGTAACCAATTTCTATCCCCCTAAGCACAGAACCAAACTCACAAGACGACTCTGGTGAGAACTGCAGAGCACTGGCCAAAATTACAGACTGTGAGCCACCAGTGTCTCTGAGAATGCGGATGGGTCGTTGATCAGATGCTTCACCAGTAAGAGAAACTAGACCCTGAAAAATGAATGGCTCAAAACACGAGTCAGGTTGTGGCATGGCGTTGGGATCTACTCTACATTTATCCAACTTTATTAGCCCAACACCTTTGGTTTGGGGTGCGGCCTGGGCCGCTTTTCGTCTTAAGGCGGGACAGAACGCGACGATATGTCCAGGTGTATGGCAGTAAAAACACTCTCGCTCATCTCTGTTACCATTAGCAACTCTTAAAGGTGAAGTGCCCACATGAGGAGGCGCACGGGGCCTTTCAGTGGTGACAGAAAATGCGCTCTTGTGGGTTAACACAAACTCGTCAGCTAAAACAGCAGCAGCAGAGAGAGTTTTCACTTTCTGTTCGCTCAATTACACAACAGCCCGGTCCGGAAGATTTCTCTTGAAATCCTCTAACAAAACAAGCTTTCGTACAGTGGAAAGGGTATCAGCTTTAGCAGACGCACACCATTTGTCAAAAAGCGTTCCCTTCTCCCGAGCGAATTCAACATAAGTGCGGTGTTGGGTACTACGCCTCGGGTACTAATTCGTAGGCGCGTAAAACAGCAGCTTTAACTGTGTCGTAGCACAGGCTGTCAGCAAGTGGCAATGCAGCAGTAATCTCCTGCGCTTTTCCCTGCACTTTACATTGCAACAGGAGAGACCAAACTTCACGCGGCCACTGTAATGCCGATGCAATTCTTTCAAATGCAATATGAGTCAATTTCACTCTCTCTGAATATTGGCATAAGAGGAAGGTATTTACTCACGCCAAACGCAGCGTTGGTTTGGGTGGTGGAAGACAGGGAAGCGTCAAAGCCAGGACTGGGCCTGTCGTGCTGGGCTTCGAGCTCCAGACGCTTGATTCTGACGGCAGTGTCCGCCTCAATCTCCATTTTTCTAATTTCCAACTCCAACTGGGCTTTGCGCACACTCTCCCTCTCCTCGGCCTCCACTCTGAGGCGTGCCAGGCGCACTTTCAGCTTCGCCTCACTGGGTGAACCGGGAGAACCATTTGACCGGAGGGGGTCTACAAGAGAGCGGCGCGGTTGATCAGACCGGACCTCGCGCTTAGACGTCTCGCCCTCAGCCAACACGGGGGGACCCAGGAGGGATCTCACCCCTGCATCAGGAGGTGACACAAACCCGGGGTTGGTTAGTACGGAGGGTGGATCAACCACCGACAAAGACAGTAAACCCCGTTCCACCAACCCGTCCCTAACGAGCGCTCTGACTTCCTCCACTCGAAGTGACTTCGGGATTAAAATGTCAAAATAGTCAGCAATACCGACCAGGTCCTTTCTAATTAATTTGCTAGCTCCTCAATGGAAGGAGTTGCCACAAAGTCCTCTAAAACGAATGTTGCCATTTTGATGCCGTCCAAATACAATCAACCTAGCCCTGTTAACTTACCTAAACAATTGAAACTTTCGATTTCTTTTTTTTTTTACGCCGGAAAAGGTGTAAAGTGTGAAAAACGATCCCGGACGAGCCCCCAATATGTTACGACCGTCTTCTCTAGGGTGAAGGGAAGTAATATAAAACCCAAGATGTAAATGGATAAAGAAAGTAACAATTTATTTTAGGTAACAAAGGCAAATAATAACAACAAAAGTAGGCTCTAAATAGAGTACCACAACAGACCAAACGAAATAGCAAATAAACAAGAACGAATTAACAAAGTGTCTCACACAATTACAACCACAAGCTAGACACACGAGAGACACATCCAAAGGCGAGCTGCACTACTGAGTCCCAGCCGCCCCGAGCACCAAGGGAGCGGCACTTTTATTCTTCGTCGATGCTGATAGGTGGAGACAGGTGATTGGAGAGGCGGGGAAGCGCTACACCAATCCGCGAGTCCGGAGATGAGAGCGAACCACAGCCAGGGAAGAAAACCAGTCCACCAATCCGAGGCGAGGGCTCCAGCAGCAGCGTTTCCATATTTCATAAGTCACATAAGCACACATACATCAAAACACAGGACAGAGTGAAGGTGCTGGCGGGCCCTTGCCAAGCGCTGTAACACTACCACAAAGTGAAAGATTTTTTCTTCATTTGCTTCACCGATAAGGTTAGAGTTGGGACATTAATTAGAGATTTAGCCCTGTTCATCATTGTACCTTGTTTGGAAACACTTTTTTTATGTATGGCTGGCAAAGGGGCTCTTTAATTGTATAGCAGCCCCCAAAGTGCATGAAGCGCTCGCCTCCCCTCAAACATACCCCAACGCACTCCTCTTGTCGTGCATGTTTTGCGCACGTACACATGTAAAACTCAAAAATTACACAATTACAATGTTGATTTTCACATAAGAGAATCCATCTTGAACCACTCCAGCCTTCACTATTCGGACAGAAAAGACACTAATTAACAACGTGCTGATCACAAACAAACACAAAGTGCTGCAACACATAACACAAACACACGTAACTATTTTCAAAACGAAACATCTAATGCTGTGCTTGATCCCCTCAGCAGCAAATTCTGCTCCAAACGTTCTCCGAATGATTCAGACGGTCCCAGAATGACGTGTTACTGGAATATCAGTGTGGCTCTTGTATATGTCTCTGTAGCTCAGTCACAGACTCATGGATGTATCTGTACTTGCAGTGTGCGGTGTGTCCACACTTAGACCCGCTGCTATCACTTTATAACACTTAATATCACTTTATAACACTTAATATCACTTTATATGCCTACACATCTGTATATACAATCCCGCTGTTGTTCATTATCAAATTGTTGTTGTCTTACCATATGTCACTTTATTTTATCTTATTTATTTAATATTTTTTATGCATGCCCTTATAGCCTTATAGTTTAACGTTCTTAGCTTATTTTTTATCTTAATTCTGTGTTATATGTTTTATGTCGCATGTTTGCACCAAGACAAATTCCTAGTTTGTAAACCTTGTTCACAAACCTTGGCAATAAATCTATTCTGATTCTGATGTAACGGCCGATAATCCACACTTTACAAAAATACATTTCCAAACTATTTCCATTGTGGCTTGTCACTGAAGGCGCTCATTTGAATGAACACATTTGGAGTTATGTTTTCAACAATAAACAGATGCTTCAAAACAGCTTTCATTAATGCTTTGCACTTGTAACATCTTCTCAATGGGCTTCATAATGTCGTTTTGACTTCAGACTGTCAAAGACGACCTTATGAGGGTCATTGTGAAAATGCCAAGAATAAAGGGTAAAATATAAAACAGATTTTGTTATTTCACTATTTTTTGTTTCCTCCATAATCCCATTGTTTATTTAGTACAGACACATGTAAGACATAAAGACATTTAGCCCATAGATTATCGAAACAGTCTCTCCATGCCATGTGTGGTCAACTCTGAGGTGTAACGACAACTCAGCCGAGGGCCATAGTTTAATGTCTTCTAGAGAGTATAGGGGGCGCAATCATCATGAATTTATTAATGAACTAAGGATTAGCTAATGAGCTAATTACAGCAGTAAATGTTGTATTAAGGTATATCTTGCAAACTTTTTTCATGATGAATCATGATATTAATACACTTTATAATTACGATTAGTTCATGTTTTTGTTAAAAAATGTAAATGTTTTAGTGAATTCATCATAATTGTAAGATCATGATATTAACAAGATTTTCTCATGAATTCATTACAGTAGTTAATTAATTCATGCATGAAGTCATGATGAGTCAACATGACTTCATGTTCTTTCAAAAATGAGTCATGACATCGTCATGCATGAAACATAAACAATTCATGTTATTCATGCATGACTTCATGTAAGCTTATTATAAAGTGTTACCGAATATTTTCCTTATAAATCCCCCTCCAATTTTTGGCAGGTATCTCAAAGGCTGCATCCAAACTGTCCCTCAAACAGGAAGTGAAACCGACCCAACCACTGCCTCTCGCTCTCAAACCAGCCAGCTCCAACTCCAGTAACGGACAGATCCATTCGCAGTTCCACAGCTACTACGTTAAGGCTGACGTCAAACTGCCTCCCCCTGAGGACCTGGAAGGCCTTGAGGATGACTTCCACCCCTCCAGTCTGGCCCGCTTATTACCACCGTCTAAAACATTTGGCCCTGCAGTCAGCAAGGCTCCGGCAGCTCCCGGCCCATCTCCAACCCCTCCAAAGGATGCCCCCAAACCTGCTGACGTCAAGCCCAAACGACAGGAGTCTACCAAACCAAAGAGCCTGGCAGAGACCAAGAAAGCCAGTATGGAAATTGTTTTCGAAGTAGTGGAAGAGGAGACGGTGAGAACAGAATCAATAATACAAAACAACCTGGTGAATTAATAATAATAATCATCTTATGTAGTACTCTGTCAGACAGGTCTCTTTACCTCGTCCTTTTGCTAAACCCCTCCCCAGAATGGTTATTGTCCAGTCATATCTCATAGCAAACATTGCTACCAGACATTATCTGGCTATTGGTCTCTGCTGTTTTAGCCCATAACAAGCTATAGAGCAGCCCCGGCAAACCTTTAAACCAAGGTTAGACTCGTACATCTTGTTTCTTGCCAAGAGTTTTATGAGCTGTCGTTGCTGGACATCGTCACAAACGAGCAGTTTCTGCTGCTGGAATATCGGTCATGTTTACTTTCTAAGTACATTATCGACATTATCGACAATATCACTAATAAAAATGTGTCGACACGTATTATTCATTGTCGATGAATCGCTTAGATTTGTAATGGACCGTCATGGAGTCCATGTTTTGGGCCCGGTGATGCGCTTTGTTGCATCTGAATCTGCAACAAGAACATCGGGGGCCAGTATTTACCTGCCTTCACGTAACCCCGAGGGAGAAGAAGTGTGAGGCAAGGGAGGGCATGCAGATGAAAACGATGCAGAGAGGATCAGGGAAGTTTACAGGGCAGATTAGAACGAGTCAGAGCCGTTATCCACAAGCACCCGGGAGCCGCCGAGTCTCCCCCAAACATACAAGGATGGCTAACATGCTTACACGGGGGTTTTTCTCTAGTTTCACTTGTATTTACTGAGGAGTGCACGTAAATCAGCACGTGTAGACAAAGGCTTTAATGCGCTCCAAGCAGGAGATAGGAGCCCGAGAGGCATAGGCCTACCTCGGTAGAATAAAGTTGATCCATTTTGCCTCGTCATTGTAGTAGGCTAATTCCAACATCCTGTCCTGGAGCGCGCATTCACTGAAAATAAGTTTTTTTTTTTTTTAAAGTTGCGTTTAAATTTAAAGTATTCTTTAAAAAAGAACAGTTTAATAGACAGTTTAATATCAAGGACCGTGACGTCGCCCGGTATGGCGCAGCCGGGGCCCCACCCTGGAGCCAGGCCTGGGGTTGGGGCTCGAATGCGAGCGTCTGGTGGTCGGGCCTCTGCCCACGGGGCTCGGCCGGGCACAGCCCGAACGGACGACGTGGGCCCGCCTTCCTGTGGACCCACCACCCGCAGAGGGATCCGTAGGGGTCGGGTGCAGAGAGGACTGGGTGGCAGTCGAAGGCAGGTGCCTCGACGACCTGGTCCGCGTGCGCAGCTTCTGGCGTTCGGGACATGGAACGTCACTTCGCTGGGGGGGAAGGAGCCTGAGCTTGTGCGGGAGGTTGAGAGGTACCGGCTAGATATAGTCGGGCTCACCTCCACGCACAGCCTGGGTTCCGGATCCCAACTCCTGGAGAGGGGCTGGACGCTCCATTTTTCTGGAGTTGCCCGCGGGGAGAGGCGGCGGGCTGGGGTGGGTTTGCTCATAGCCCCCCAGCTCAGCCGTCACGTGTTGGAGTTCACCCCGGTGAACGAGAGGGTCGCGTCCCTACGCCTTCGGGTCGGGGACAGGTCTCTCACCGTTGTCTCGGCCTACGGGCCCAACATCGGTGCAGAGTACCCGGCCTTCTTGGAGTCCCTGGGAGGGGTACTAGATGGTGCTCCGGCTGGGGACTCCATTGTTCTACTGGGGGACTTCAACGCCCACGTGGGTAACGACAGTGAGACCTGGGTGGGGGTGATGGGGAAGAACGGCCTCCCCGATCGGAACCCGAGTGGTGTTCTGTTATTGGACTTCTGTGCTAGTTACGGTTTGTCCATAACGAACACCATGTTCGAGCACAAGGATGTCCATAAGTGCACGTGGCACCAGGACACCCTAGGCAGGAGGTCGATGATCGACTTTGTAGTTGTGTCATCCGATCTCTGGCCGCGTGTCTCGGACACTCGGGTGAAGAGAGGGGCTGAGCTGTCAACCGATCACCACCTGGTGGTGAGCTGGATCCGCTGGCAGGGGAAGAAGCCGGTCAGGCCTGGCAGGCCCAAACGTGTTGTGAGGGTCTGTTGGGAACGTCTGGTGGATCCCTCTGTCAGTAGGGTCTTCAACTCCCACCTCCGGAAGAGCTTCAACCAGATTCCGAGGGAGGTAGGGGACATGGAGTCCGAGTGGACCATGTTCTCCTCCTCCATTGTCGATGCGGCTGCTCGTAGTTGTGGCCGTAAGGTCTCTGGTGCCTGTCGCGGCGGCAATCCCCGAACCCGGTGGTGGCGCCCGGAGGTAAGGGATGCCGTCAAGCTGAAGAAGGAGTCCTATCTGGCCTTGTTGGCTTGTGGGACTCCGGAGGCAGCTGAGAGGTACCGGCAGGCCAAGCGTGCTGCAGCTCGTGCAGTCGCAGAGGCAAAAACTCGGGTTTGGGAGGAGTTTGGAGAAGCCATGGAGGAGGACTATCGGTCGGCCTCGAAGAGATTCTGGCAAACCATCCGGCGCCTCAGGAAGGGGAAGCAGTGCTCCACCAACACTGTTTACAGTGTGGGTGGGGGGCTGCTGACCTCGACTGGGGATGTGGTCGGGCGGTGGAAGGAGTACTTCGAGGATCTCCTCAATCCCACCGTTACGTCTTCCGATGAGGAAGCAGAGGCTGGGGACTCGGAGGGGGGCTCGTCCATCACCCAGGCTAAAGTCACCGAGGTGGTTAGAAAGCTCCTCGGTGGCAAGGCCCCAGGGGTGGATGAGATTCGTCCTGAGTACCTTAAGTCTCTGGATGTTGTAGGGCTGTCTTGGCTGACACGTCTCTGCAACATCGCGTGGTGGTCGGGGACAGTGCCTCTGGATTGGCAGACCGGGGTGGTGGTCCCTCTCTTCAAGAAGGGGGATCGGAGGGTGTGCTCCAATTACAGAGGGATCACACTCCTCAGCCTCCCTGGTAAGGTCTATTCCAGGGTGCTGGAGAGGAGGATTCGGCCGATAGTCGAACCTCGGATCCAGGAGGAACAATGCGGTTTTCGTCCCGGTCGTGGAACACTGGACCAGCTCTATACCCTTCATCGGGTGCTCGAGGGTTTGTGGGAGTTCGCCCAACCAGTCCACATGTGTTTTGTGGATCTGGAGAAAGCGTTCGACCGTGTCCCTCGTGGTGCCCTGTGGGGGGTGCTCCGGGAGTATGGGGTCCGGGGCCCTCTACTAAGGGCTGTCCGTTCCCTGTATGACTGCAGCAGGAGCTTGGTTCGCATTGCCGGCAGTAAGTCAGACCTGTTCCCGGTGCGTGTTGGTCTCCGGCAGGGCTGCCCTTTGTCACCGGTTCTGTTCATTACCTATATGGACAGAATTTCTAGGCGCAGCCAGGGGCCGGAGGGTGTCCGGTTTGGGAACCTCAGAATATCATCTCTGCTCTTTGCAGACGATGTTGTTCTGTTGGCTTCATCAAATCAGGACCTCCAGCGCGCACTGGGGCGGTTTGCAGCCGAGTGTGAAGCGGGCGGGATGAGGATCAGCACCTCCAAATCTGAGGCCATGGTTCTCCACCGGAAAAAGGTGGTTCTCCCGCTTCAGGTCGGTGGGGAGTCCTTGCCCCAAGTGGAGGAGTTCAAGTATCTCGGGGTCATGTTCACGAGTGAGGGACGGATGGAGCGTGAGATCGGTAGACGGATCGGTGCGGCGTCAGCAGTGATGCGGTCGCTGTATCGGACCGTTGTGGTGAAGAGGGAGCTGAGTCAGGGGGCGAAGCTCTCGATTTACCGATCGATCTACGTTCCCACCCTCACCTATGGTCATGAGATTTGGGTAATGACCGAAAGGACAAGATCGCGAATACAAGCGGCCGAAATGAGTTTCCTCCGCAGGGTGGCTGGGCGCACCCTCCGAGATCGGGTGAGGAGCTCAGTTACCCGGGAGGAGCTCGGACTCGAGCCGCTACTCCTCCACGTCGAAAGGAGCCAGCTGAGGTGGCTAGGGCATCTGTTCCGGATGCCTCCTGGTCGCTTCCCTCGGGAGGTGTTCCAGGCATGTCCCACTGGGAAGAGGCCTCGTGGAAGGCCCAGGACACGCTGGTGGGACTATGTCTCCGAGCTGGCCTGGTGTCGTCTCGGGGTCCCCCCAGAACAGCTGGAGGAGGTGTGCGTGGATCGGGAAGTCTGGGCATCTCTGCTGAGACTGCTGCCCCCGCGACCCGGCCCCGGATAAAGCGGAAGAAAATGGATGGATGGATGGATTTAAAAAAGAGGAATGAAAGCGTACAGGTTGGCACCTTCATCCCACTCTCGCTATGAGAGATGAGACGCCGGTTTCAGGCGTTTGGGAGCTGCTGTGTAGGTCAACTTACCAGTCAGTGTGAAAAACCCATAAGACTGCATTACACAAATACATATACATTTGCTGCTTTAGTGCTAACTAATCAATGTTAGGGGTTATATTATGTTGTAATATGCTCAAATTAATGTTCCTGGTTGCATGCATGGTCATTGTAAAATTACTATTTAATGTAAAATACAACTTGAATATAAAATCCTGATGCGATATATTTGTTCATTTAGCCCTAGCAGCTTAATTCCTTAAATCCTGTGGGCATATTTACTTGAAGCAGACAATGTGTAACACTACAGTAGTTTACTCTTATTTATGTTGCGAAATAAAGAGAGCGATAATGAGTTAACTTAAGTTAATGTGGGAGATGCACTTGAAACTGAAGACTCTTACTCTGGTTATAAGGCACAAGTTATTGTGAGCAAAAAAATATATATACAAAATTATTGTTGGATAAGTTGACTAATCGAAAAAATAATCGCTGACTTCGATTATTGAAATAAGTTGCAGCCCTACTCTGCGGTAAGAGTCTCCTCGGCATCAGCCGCTGCCCGCTACCCTCTACTGGCCTTAAAAGTTACACTTGGGTGTAAGGCAGTGTTTCCCACAGTGGGGGTTGGGACCCCTGGGGGGGACGCGAGGCCTTGGATGGGGGTCCCCAGATGGTTTCAAGATGAAATAGAAATATTAAAAAAAAATAGTATTTTTCTTTTTGAGTATAAAACAACCTAAAATTTGTGAAATCCAACTTGATTTTCATACGTTTTTCTGGTAGCATAAGAGGCAATAACTTTATACAATGGGGTCCCAAGTTGTTTGTGTGAAATTAAGCTCTCAGATAGACAGGAACTAGTCAAACAATTAAATAGTAAATAGAGATATCTTATATACAATGACTACCAACAAACTTTAAGGGGCAAAAACTAAAGACAATAAAAAATAAAATAAACAGACTATAATTTTTAAAAAATGTCAGTATTAGCAGTGCAGTTTACAGTCATAGTGCAAGTGGTTGATAAAGTGATGCTGGTATTTCACCAAAAAGAGCCACTAACACGCACTTCTCCCCCATTATGGCATGTTCTAAACTCCTTTTTGCTGCAGCTAGCAAACAGATGCTTCGGGGGCAATTGCACACGCATCATTCATTCACTGCTGATCTACGCCATCAGCCTCTCCAACCACCACCTGTGTACTCACACACTGTTCACTCAAGCTCCCTGCTATTTCCTTAGGACGGGGTACTCAAGCAGTCACTGACCAGGCCTGGCTCTGCTTAGCTTCTTAGATCTGCACTCACAAGGTGGTATGGAGGAATGGAGGAGGAAGAGTGAGCGAGTCAGTCCTGGAAATACCCAGAACCAGCATTCCTTGTTCCCTCTCGCAGTCACAAATAGCACTCATAGATTACTGTGAAAGATTGTTGTCTCCTTATAATCCCTTATGAAATCTACGTCACAGAATAAGTTGTAGTAAAGACGTTTGTTTGTTACAACCAAAGTGCAGGGCCTCTAACCTCCCACATCGCCTCCCTGTGTGCGAAGTTTCATTATAGAAAAACCAATGCCTTGTTTCTCTTTCAGGGTCCCAACTCCATCCTGGTGGCTCTGGTGATGCTCATCAATGTTGGCCTAGCAATCATTTTTGTCCACTTTCTTACTTGACCAAAAATGATCTCAGGTACATAGCTACTTTTTTCTTCATGTGTCCCGGGACACGCGTGTAGGGCTGGGTACCGTTTTTATTTTCAGTTAAACTTTTGTAAACACACTGCGCTGTTCGCCAAAGTGAAAGCACTTCCACACGTCAAAGAAAACATCTGCATCTGAAGCTGCTCATTTTCTGCTCATGATTTCGGGTTACTTTGTTAGACTCACTGCGGAGTACTGAACAGTACCCAGCCCTGCACGCGTGTGATACCCGTGTGTTCATGTGTGACTGCTACATATGTGACCACTATGCGTAGATGACATGTGTGTGTTTTTGTGTGCCATTGCATGTGTGACAGGTAATGTGTGTGGCTATTTGCTTAAATGGTGATTGGATTTGTGCCCACAGTGGAGGACTGTGCAATCCTGTGCCGAGAGGGGCCTTTCCTACATGAAGGAGCCAGGCAGGCACTAGTGACGATGCAGAGTGAAAGTAGAAGGACTGTGAATGAGGAGTCTAATGAAGAGTCATTTTGGAATGAGGAAGAGAGAGACGGCACCACCTCACCCCTATACCCCAGCCAGCTGAACTGGACCATGTGTGTGACTCCACTCAGAACACGGGACAAGCTGCTGCTCCCTGGACACACGAGGAGAACCAAGTGCTGATTGTCAGTGCAGATCAGGCGCTGGCACTGCCCACCCAAGCCTATAATAATATAATAATGTGTGTGTGTGTGTGTGTGTGTGTGTGTGTGTGTGTGTGCGTGTGCGCAAGTTAGTGTGTGTGCGCATCATCCTACTGTTCAGCTCATGTCTTCAACCGCTACAATAAAACAAGTTTGTGCCCGGGCCTGTTGGTCACCAGTGTTGCTGCTTTTGTCAAGGTTTTTTAAGTGCCTCTTTTAGCTCAATGTAGTCTCAGAAAAACAATCTCTGCACACAAAATGTGAGCCTGAAACGTCCTCGCTGTGGAGCGGTGTGAGTGGGCCGGGATCTGTTTGCAGATGCACTTTGGGCTGACGGAAGGCGACAGCTGTGGACCATTTTACAGAGTGACGTGGTGTTGGGTGAGAAGGGCCAGGGCAGGAATGTCAGGCTGTCGCACTGCCAGCAGAGAAGCTTCACTGCACAGGCAGACTTAAGCTTTAAAGACTGCATGTATGACTTTAAAATGTCTGTATGTTGAAAGCAAGCTTCACTCATGAGATTAAACATGTTATAGTTTTGTTACAGTACTACTGGTACTGCCTAGTGGGTCCTTAAACCTTACTAAAGTTACCTGGTTAGCACAGCTCAGTTGTATTTATTTTTTTGTCAAAGAAATAGTCCTCTATGAAATGGATGAATATTATTTCTGCTTTTGAATTGTAGATTAATAGATACATGAATAATGTAGAAATGGGCACCAAAAAAGTAATTCAGATACAGGTCTCTAAACCAAGTACCGTATTACTATTTAGAATACATATTCACAATTGTCATTTTGAGTAACTGTTCATGTACAGTTACTCTTTCATTAGAGTATTTAGAATTACGCTCTTATTTTCCTGAAATTAAAGTAGCAATTGTATTAAATTATAGCTTATTGCACAATATCAATAATAAAGAACAAGATCAAAATGACCAGGGAAATGTTACGCTCTCTAGTGCTCCCCCCAAAATACAAACTCGGATGTAAAGCCCCTCACGTTCATGTGTACCGTGCTCCCAGTTTGCGTTTCAATTTACATTTTTGTTTTCCTGATTCGAGGCGAATAAGTTCATAATGGTTGTTGCAAGCGTAGCTACATGTTTTTAATCATATGCCACATTTGTACATAAATGTAATGCACATCAATGTAAAAGTATTCAAGTACAAGTATTCAGTGTTTTAAATACAATTTCAAAGTATTCTCCCCAACACTGGTGGTAGTAGTAGTAGTATCTTTAAATCCAATCTACTTTATTGCATGCTGCACACGCAAGATGTAAAACACTACACGGTGGTTGCCGTAGCGACGTGGAGAGCCAGGGCTGTGGATTTTCTGGTTCTTAGAAACCACGAGCTGGAGCTGGCCCTCGGACCTCAAAGCGTACGGGGGTCGGTACAGTCTATACTGAGGCTCAAAGCTTTAAAAACAAATAAATTCTAAAATGATCAAGGACACGAGGGTGATGTGTTCATGTTTTTTGGTCCTTGTTAAAAGTTGTGTGTTAAGGACAAGCGGGAAAGTGCTTTGTGGCTCGAGTAAAGCGTGTTGCAGTCGTCCAGACGGCTTAAAATAAAAGCTCAAAAAGATTAAAAGATAAAAAGGGTGGGATGGTTAGTTTATCTTTAACGTTGAATACGTTTTTTGTGTTGACTTATACTGCCCTCTTGTGGCGCGTGCTATTTTTGCGGTTCTGCCGTTGAGGACGTTGAGCTGAAATTCATGGCAGCCGTCTTACCGTCGTTTGGCCCACATAAGGCTGTAAGTTTTCGTTGTGGATGTACATTGTGTTGATCTTTGAGTGAGCTAGTGCTACACTGATTAGTTTATTTTAAATAAATATGTTAAAAATGTGTTTCTATTGGTACTGTTAAAAACGTTAGCTTCTTGCTAGCAGACTCTGTTAGCCCAGGCACAAGAAGATGTTGTAAAGACGCATTCTAATTGCTGTATTTTTTGTGTGTTTGTTACAGCTTTACAATGAGAATTAAAATGGAAATGACGAGTAAACATCTTTTCAAACAAAATCATCTGTTCGCTGTCTGTCTTAACTAGATAGCACTCTACATCTAGTGAGGACAGAACAGTAAAGAGCCTTATAATCAGCAGACGGCACCAGAAGTGGTAATCTTCAGTCATCCAGTCATGTTACAGCCAGTGGACGCTCAACCCCAAGGTCAGCAAAGGAGCCCTACTCCACCAGACAGTCTAGAAGAGCTATGGGTAACACGGTCTCGTTGCTCCGAATCCTCAAAGTCATCCAGGTCATCAGCAAGCATTGCAGCACTCAAAGCGCGAGCCAAAGCTGGGGCTGCACAAGCGCAGTTGGCCTATGCAGAAGAGGAAGCTGAAGCTATGAAGAAACAGGCTCAAATCCAAGCTCAACTACACATACTAAAGGTAAAGAAAGAAACAGCAGCTGCAATGGCAGAAGCAAAGATTCTAGAGGCAGCTACTCAGTTTGAAGAAATCCAACCACTCCATCAAGAGCATTCATCCAACCACTTTTTGGACCCCAAGCAAAAGGTTCAAAACTACATTGACAGTCAAGTTTTCCTGCCAGACACCCAAATGTTGGCACAGCCTCCAATCTCAAACACAAACCCCTTTTACCAAGGTGAAATAACAAATGCAAACACTCAGCCAATCCTTCCTGATGCTTTTGATGTCAAGTTAGAAACCCAGAAGCAACAAAGTCCATTCAATTACAACTACATATCAGCACCCAATCTTCCCACTTCATATCCAGCAGCAAACTATCCGTACCAGCCATTCCGTCCATTTTACCCCAACGCACAGCAGACATCAGACGTAAATGATGTAGCTAAGTATCTGATGAGGCGTGAGCTTGTGACAGGCACAATGCAGAAATTCGATGATGACCCACAAAACTATCGTGGCTGGAAATCCTCATTCCTGAACATCACTAAAGACTTATCTCTGTCGCCCAAAGAAGAACTACAACAACACCACTGCAGCTCTCAATATGGTGTGGCAGCGCTTGGAAGAAACCTATGGTGCACCTGAGGTAATCGAACACTCCCTCTTTAAGAAAATCGAGAACTTTCCTAGAATTGCCTCTAGAGACAATACCAAACTAAGAGAGCTAGGGGACCTCTTACTTGAACTTGAACTAGCAAAATCAGAGGGTTACTCTCCAGGGTTAGCCTTTCTAGATACTGCTCGGGGTGTTAATCCTATAGTAGAGAAGCTGCCGTATTCCCTACAAGAAAAGTGGATCTCACATGCATCTAGATACAAGTTAGATCATCGTGTCACATTCCCACCTTTTTCAACCTTCTCTAGGTTTGTGCAAGAGCAGGCACGTATAAGAAATGACCCTAGCTTCTCTTTTCTGTCAGCATCCCAGCCTAAGTTTGAGAAACCTGTTAAAACCAGTACTCGCCCAATGATATCAGTGAAAAAGACTGATGTAGCACAGGGTATTGAGTCCACAGCATCAAGTGAAGAGCCTGACAAGCAATGTCCTTTGCATAATAAGCCGCATCCCCTCAGAAAATGCCGCAGCTTTCGCAGCAAGTCTTTAGATGAGAGAAAAGCATATTTGAAGGAGAAATACATATGCTTCAAGTGTTGTGCATCAACCAAACACCAAGCCAAAAACTGTCCAATCAAAGTCGCATGCAATGAATGTCAGAGTGAAAGACACAATACAGCTCTGCATCCAGGTCCCCCCCCCTCCTCCTCACTTCACACCGCCGCCAGAGGTGGAACAGCACGGCGGGGAGCCTGAGCCAAGTCCACGGCCTATCTCTGCTACCACAATGTGCACTGAGGTATGTGGGGAACAGTATAGTTCTAGGTCCTGTGCCAAGATCTGTCTAGCCAAGGTTTATCCAGCAGGGCAAAGAGAAAAGGCAATAAGCTTGTATGCGGTTATGGATGAACAGAGTAATCAGTCTCTTGCTCGCTCAGACTTTTTTGACATCTTCAGAGTTAACGGAGGCACACAGGTGTATACGTTAAAGACATGCTCAGGTGTTATGGAAGTGACTGGGAGGAAAGCTAAAGACTTTATTATTGAGTCCATAGATGGTCATGTTAAAGTCCCACTGCCTCCTATGCTAGAATGTGACATGATCCCAGAGGACCGCTCAGAGATACCCTCACCTGAAGCCGCCCAACATCACCCACATTTGAAGGTGCTCACACACAAGATGCATCCTGTTGATCCAAATTCCCAGATACTCCTGCTGCTAGGTAGAGACATCTTGCGGCTGCATAAAGTGAGAGAGCAGTGCAACGGTCCTAGTAATGCACCATTCGCACAGCGCCTCGACCTCGGCTGGGTCATCGTGGGCGACGTATGTTTAAGTGGCGCACACAAACCAGCTTCTGTCACAGCCTACAAAACTAACGTCTTGCTCAATGGACGTCCTTCGTATTTCAGTCCCTGCACCAATGTCCTGCAAGTTAAAGAGAGGAAGGTAAAGCAAGTTATGAATGAGTCTCAACATTGCACAGATACTTGCAAAGCAAAACAGACAGACAATCTTGGAGATACACTTTTCATCAAAAGCGAGGATGATGAGAGGTTGGCACCATCACAACAAGATGCACAGTTTCTCACAATAATGCAAAACGAAATGTATCAAGATGAGACAAACAGCTGGGTTGCACCCCTTCCCTTTGTTACTCCCAGACAACGTTTACCAAATAACAAAGTCCAAGCTTTAAAGAGACTCTACACACTCAAACGCAGTCTGGACAAAAAACCTAACATGAGAGAGCAATTTGTACAGTTCATGCAGAAAATTCTTGACAACCAGCAAGCAGAAATCGCACCCCCCTTGCATCCCGATGAAGAGTGTTGGTACCTCCCAATGTTCGGGGTGTACCACCCGCAAAAACCCAACCAAATCCGTGTGGTTTTTGACTCGAGTGCCAAACACGAGGGTATAGCACTCAACGATGTCCTTTTAAGCGGCCCAGATCTTAACAATGCTTTGCTAGGGGTGCTCATAAGATTTCACAGAGAGCCTATTGCAATAACAGCAGACGTGGAACAAATGTTCTACTGTTTCACTGTGAGGGAAGATCACCGCAATTTCCTGCGATTCCTTTGGCACAAAGACAACGACATCACAAAGGAGATCATCGAGTACCGCATGAAAGTTCATGTGTTTGGGAATCGGCCCTCTCCCTCTGTTGCAATTTATGGCCTACACAAAGCAGCGGAAGTAGGGGAGATGCAATACGGCAAGGATGCAGCACAGTATGTCACCAGGAACTTCTATGTAGACGACGGTCTTATCTCACTCCCCACAGAACTCGAGGCAATCACTCTCCTGCAAAAGACACAGGCAATGTTAGCCGAGTCGAACCTGCGCTTACACAAAATCGCCTCAAACAGCAGCATAGTCATGGAGGCCTTCGCAACAAGTGATTTGGCAAAGGACATTAAAAGTCTCAACTTAGACAGTGACCCTTTGCCTGTGCAGAGAAGTTTAGGCATAAGCTGGAGTCTTGAATCTGACACATTCACTTTTCAAGTGTGCAAAGAGCGAAAACCCTTCACTAAAAGAGGCGTACTGTCCACTGTCAATAGTTTGTACGACCCCTTGGGTTTTGTTGCGCCTATTACTGTACAGGGAAAGGCACTCATAAGAGAACTCTCCTCCGAACCATGCGACTGGGATGACCCTTTGCCCCCAGACAAAGAAAGGGTATGGACTGCATGGACAGATTCTCTTCTCGATTTAGAGCACATACATATTCCTAGACCGTATGTACCATTGTCTCTCTCCTCACTGCAACATAGAGAACTTTGTGTCTTCAGCGACGCTTCATCCACAGCAATAGCCGCTGTGGCCTATGTATGTGTTCAAAATGACCAAGGACAGTACTTCACAGGATTTGTCATGGGAAAATCAAAAGTAGCACCAAGGCCAGCGCACACGATCCCTCGTCAAGAGCTGTGCGCCGCTGTCCTCGCTGTAGAAATGGCAGAGCTCATATGTGAGGAAATTGACTATAAGCTGCATGCAGTCAAGTTCTACACGGACAGTAAGATTGTGCTAGGTTACATCAACAATACAACAAGGAGGTTTTATGTCTATGTATCAAACAGAGTCTCGAGAATTAGAAAATCTTCAGTGCCATCACAATGGCATCATGTCTCATCAGAAAACAACCCGGCAGATATTGCTACACGTCCAATAACAGCACTTCTCCTGCCACAAACATTTTGGTTCACAGGACCACCTTTCCTGACAAAAGAACTGTCACAGTTACCTCCTACTGCAGACATAAGCAAGTTCAAACTAATCGAACCAGAACAAGATGTAGAGATTCGACCAGAAGTCAATGTCTGTGCAACCCAAGTCTGTATCAAATCGCTCAGCCCTCACCGTTTCGAAAGGTTCTCATCATGGACAAGTCTCATTAGAGGTATGACAAAACTCATCCAAGTAGCCAGAAACAGATCCAAAGCTGTAGACCAAAACACAACAAACCTGCAAACTCAAGCTAAACTGACAGTCATTACAAGTGTTCAACAAAGTGCATTTAAAGATGAAATTAAAAAGCTGCATATAAGGGAACAAATCTCAAAACCAAGTCCCCTGTGGAATCTAAACCCATTCATAGACTCAGATGGACTGTTAAGAGTGGGAGGTCGCACATCTTTAGCGAACTTTCCATATGATGAAAAGCACCCACTGATACTCCCTAAAAAGCATCATGTGTCAACTCTGCTTGTGAGACATTACCACAAAGATGTCGCTCATCAAGGTCGCCACCTCACCGAGGGGGCACTACGTTCTGCAGGTGTTTGGATTATCGGAGGCAGAAAACTAGTCTCAAGTGTAATCTATCAGTGTGTCACATGCCGTAAACTTAGGGGTAAACCCACTGAACAAAAAATGGCCAACCTTCCTGAAGACCGCCTTGTCATGGAGCCCCCATTCACGAGGGTAGGCTTGGATGTTTTTGGGCCATGGACTGTAGTCACTCGCAGGACAAGGGGTGGTAGCGCTGAAAGTAAGCGTTGGGCAGTTTTATTTAGTTGCCTAGGCACCCGCGCAGTTCACATAGAGGTAATCGAGTCTATGTCCACCTCAAGCTTTATTAATGCACTACGAAGGTTTTTTGCCGTCAGAGGCCCTTCCAAAGTTTTCAGATCTGACCGTGGCACTAACTTTATCGGGGCTTGTAGAGAGTTGAAAATTGGCACACATGACCCCGAGATCCAAGATTACCTGAGCAAAGAAGGTTGCACATGGACTTTTAATACACCTCACTCATCGCATATAGGTGGCTCATGGGAAAGGATGATAGGCATTGCTCGCCGCATTCTTGACGCCATGTTACTGCAGTCAGGCCCTACTCGTCTCACACACGAAGTTCTCACTACGCTAATGGCAGAGGTTATGGCAATTATGAATGCCCGTCCATTAGTTCCCATTACCACAGATTCAGACACACCTACTGTTTTGACACCATCCATGCTCCTAACTCAAAAAGCCGGAGCCGCGCCTGCTCCAGAAGGGACATTCGACATTAAGAACATGTACAAAAAGCAATGGCAGCATGTTCAAAGTCTTGCGGATGTCTTTTGGAAACGCTGGAGACAAGATTATCTGTCAATACTGCAAGTAAGGAAGAAATGGACTCAGGACATGGATAATATCAGAGAAGGAGATGTAGTCTTGGTAAAGGATGTTCTAGTGAAACGCAATGAATGGCCCATTGGACTCATTACTAAGTGCATTCTCAGTGAAGACAAGAAGATCAGAAAAGTTGAAGTAAAAGTTGTAAAGCAAGGCACTCCACGTGTGTACATGCGACCAATAACTTCGTTAAAGTTATTCTTCTGCTCCCCTCGAACAATGATCAAACAGATTAATTTTAAAAAGTGATAAGCCTATAGTGGTATATAAGTATTATACCAGGCGGGGAGTGTGATGGTTAGTTTATCTTTAACGTTGAATAAGTTTTTTGTGTTGACTTATACTGCCCTCTTGTGGCGCGTGCTATTTTTGCGGTTCTGCCGTTGAGGACGTTGAGCTGAAATTCATGGCAGCCGTCTTACCGTCGTTTGGCCCACATAAGGCTGTAAGTTTTCGTTGTGGATGTACATTGTGTTGATCTTTGAGTGAGCTAGTGCTACACTGATTAGTTTATTTTAAATAAATATGTTAAAAATGTGTTTCTATTGGTACTGTTAAAAACGTTAGCTTCTTGCTAGCAGACTCTGTTAGCCCAGGCACAAGAAGATGTTGTAAAGACGCATTCTAATTGCTGTATTTTTTGTGTGTTTGTTACAGCTTTACAATGAGAATTAAAATGGAAATGACGAGTAAACATCTTTTCAAACAAAATCATCTGTTCGCTGTCTGTCTTAACTAGATAGCACTCTACATCTAGTGAGGACAGAACAAAGGGCTTAAAACCCGATTTTAAAACACCACTGATGTGTTTATCAAATTTAAAATTGCTGTGTATGATTTAAAGACCTGTCTTTGTATATTGTTTACACTGTGGTCATAGAATAATGATAGAAAAGATTTGAAAAGTGCATTTTTGCAAATAACTTATTTGTTCCTTATTGCTTGAGCCAGGAATGTTTATTATCGTGACTCTGAAATGGTTAGATATCTAACCATTTCAGTCACAATATTGTATCGTCATGTGAGAAATGAAAACACACCATTGACTTGTTTTGGAGCATGGATATCTGAGTTTTTCAAAGTGGAGAGGCAGTGGTTTAAATGGGACCGACACCTTTGCTGCTGATTGGATCAAGCGGCCCTCGTTTTAGCCAATCACAGCTAAGTCTCAAAACAGCTTAACAACAAAGCCCTGTAGCTCCCGGGCCTGATGTGGGGCCTATAGGTGCTAAATTGCAACGACGTCTTAAAATGAGCACATGCCATTTAAAGCACCTGATTAACCACAGGGAACTGCATATTATTTACCCAAATCTGATACATTAACGCTTGAATTGCCTTTTAGCATTTAGGTGCAATACATCGCCTTTAACATTTCACTATAATGATGAAGACTGTTTGAGCTAACACCTGAATTAAACAGTTTACTGTGTAAACACCTCACTATGAATTTAAAGTTACAATAAGACATTCTTACAATATGTGTCGCAAGTGTCAAACTAAGATTTGAAGGTTTTAAGAAGGATGAACTGGCCCAGTGTGCTATGTGTGCAGGTGCCCTGGCTGGAATTTCTTTTAGATGTGGAGCATGTCTATGACCAATTCCAAGCAGTTGCCCAACTGGCCTCGGGGGCCATTTTGAATTTTCTATTGGAGGTTTCTCCAAAAAAAGTCGTAATGTTGAGTTACAAAGAGGCAGGACACAGTGGATGTAACACAGACGGTTTATTTAAAGAGAGCCAGGCTTGTAAGCGACAACTTGCACAAGGCACATTGATTAGTGCGTGGCAGAAGGCTTCTGTAAGTTTGGATGATTTTAGTCTCTTTTCAATTGTACTTTTTTAGTCGACAAAAAAATTTTTAATATCTGGACATTTTAGTTTTAGTCTCATAAACAACTTTTAATTTATTTCTCGTCTCATTTTAGTCAGCAAAAAATTTAATTATGATGATATTTTAGTTGACGAAATTAGCTCCGAATAGCTCTGTGAAGTTGGCCCCCCTTTAAACACAAGTACAAGAGTGACCATTGAGCTGCACGCACGGTTTAAGCCGTTTTGGTGCCTTATAATGGGCTGTGTGACCTCAGATTTGGCCAATAAAAGAATCATTCATATCAGCACAAACAACATTTCTTACGTGCGAAACAACTGGTATTTCAAGTAAGTTTTTGTTGTACTCCAAATACATTAGTAAAGCAATAATAATAAAGTGCTGTTCCCATTGAGTGCCTGGGTCTGCCTGAGTGTGAGTGTGAACACTGGCTCTCTTCCTGACACCAGCTGCTCTGCCCGGAGACTGAGCAGCAACACAGAGCTACCAGAACAAGCGTGTTACTATGACTGACGAGGGTGGACACCTTCGCACCTATTACTTGTGATGTGCTACATGAGCCGAGGTATCGACACACGTATCAAGCACAGAAGGCAACACCTCGGCTGAGCGTACCATTTTAAGAAAGGTCATGTGACCAACACTTTCACTGTGTCATTTTGTGTTGCAGCGAGCAGCAGGGGATTGCACCAGGCAGCAAATATATTTTTCATGGATATGTTCTGATATGTTCTGCCATACACTTTGGTTCAAAGAAGAAAAAAAGAAAGATCTGATGAAGGCTAATGCCGAAACGTGATCACCCATATGAAAAATTGGACATCGGCTCATGAGTGTGCAATGTTTTTTGATGTATGAAGCTTTTTCCCTACATCTGCACCTCAAAGACTATTTTTGGTGTGCGTTGCTCCCCTTTTTCTCATCTGATATGTTCGGCCATCAACCAATCACAAACGTCATACATATATCAACCAATCAGCGTAACTCTGACCCTGCCCTAGCCACTAAGCTTAAGGATAGTTGGGCCGGTGCCTAATCTACAGTACCTCTCTGTTTGGATGAGAAATGTACACAGTGGCAGAACATACAGAAACAGAAACATATGTTTATAGACACATTTGCATTTTTTCACACTGTGACATGAAACCAGAAATAACTTTTTTTTTTTTTTTTTTTTTAGGTCAAGTACAATTTAAAAAATATATTTCTATTTGTCAAATGTCAGAAGAATGAGAGATAGAATTTTTAGAAATGTTTTTCTTGCTTTTTACAAAGTCAGAAGTTTACATACACTAATGTGACATGACGAGTGGTATTGTGGCAACCGAGGGGTTAACAGACCTTAAATTATAGTTATAATCTCAAAATTATGTATAGAATTTCCAACAACGCCACCCCAGACTTCCTGGGGAAATAAAGTATTACAGCTTAGAGGCACGCAAGTAAGTATATTGAGAGTTCAAGGCACTGGTTCCATTTAGTTTACAAAACCTTTATTTTGCACTTTAAGAAAACATTTCATTGATTTCAACACATTTCATTGTTTATCACACTTACAATTGTCGATTTCTAAAATCCCTTTTTGGTTAAAAAGCGCTGAGAACAGTAAATAAAGTTATCTTTTTTTTTTCTTTTTTTTTTTTTTATTGTTTTTTATATACATGTGAAGGAAGAATACCATTCATGTTACATCATGTACGACAAACATGCATTACTTTTTATCTTTTTTTTTCCCCGTTCCCTCCATCCAACCCACCCCCCACCCCCATGCCACACGTCTCGAAAAACAAAACACAGAAAAACATCCAAACAAACATAACATGACAACAAACGCAACCAGCAACAACAAAATCTCAAAGGCTTCGCTTTCAATCTCCTGCACGTAACAAAAATGGGCATAGAAAGAAAAATCATGTGAAGTCCGGCTGGGGCAAACCCGGGAGGCATCCGAAAAGTGTTGTAAGTAAGTGGGGCAGATTGCGGTAAAAGTTTTAAGGGGAATTATGAGGGAAGAAAAAAAAGTACAAAATAAAAGACAAAAAATTGATTAGAGAAAAGAATAAATAAATAAATAAAAATAAACAGACATAGAATCTTTTAAATAGGGTACATAATCCTCAGATTCCCCCAAAGTGGTCTAAAAAGGGTGTCCACGTGATATTGAAAATGTCCTGTCTTTGTTTGAGTCTATATATCACCCTTTCATGGCTTGCAATTTTTGCCATAAAACCTAGCCACTTTTCAAAGGAAGAGTTGTGGCTGGATTTCCAATCTTGAGTTATTATGCGACATCCTGTTAGTAGAGCAAGTCTGCACCATAGAGTTTGTTCATAAGATAGTCCATCCTTCTGAAAAATACCCAGCATGCAAAGTCTGGGATTTTTATGCCATGCTAGGTTAAACAGTTTGTTTAAAAATGCAATTAACTTATCCCAAAAAACAACAACTTTGTCACATTCATACAACATATGTATCATTGTACCAGTAGTTTGGTTGCAACGCCAGCATTTGGCATCATTTATAAGTTTCAGTCTAGCCATTCTGCTTGGCGTCCAGTAGCATCGGTTTAAAATTTTATAGTTGATTAATTGAGATTGAACCTCACGTGATACTTTGAAACAGTTAGAGATAGTTCTTTGCCATTGCTCCAATTCAATGTTTTCTCCTATGTCCTTCTCCCAGGCCATTTTAAGGCCGTGGAGGTTAGGGGCATTAGCTTTCCTTATTAAATTATAGAAGGCTGATGGTCCCCCTTTTATCAGACATGATGTCTTCAATAGTTTTTGAATATTTGTAGCATTTTGGGGACTGGGTTTCAAAGCAGAATAGAGACAATGCCTTAATTGTAAGTATTTCCAGAAGTCCTGTTTCGGTATTTTATAATGCTCTTTCAAATGCTCAAATTCAACCATGCATCCATCCTTAAACAGATCCCCTATGTGGAGAATTCCTGCCTCAGCCCATTTCAACCATAGAATTGGTTTCTTGCCTATTTTAATTTTGGAATTCAGCCACATGGAAGAACCTGCCGTTAATGTTGGGTTAGTTTTCACAAGGCTGTGAGCCGTGAGCCAGCTTTGTTTAGTAAAATCTAAAATGGGATTATTAGTGGGTGAGGATCTACCAGATTGTGATACAAACGTATCTGTTCGAAAAGGTTTTAATATTTCTTTTTCAATATTAACCCATTTTGGAAGTTTAGTTACAGGTACATTGCACTTAGATAATTGAGCAAGTGAAAACGAGCAGTGGTACCACTCTAGATTCGGTAATGAGAGTCCTCCTTGTTCTTTGGCAGAATATACCTTGACCCGACCAACTAGAGGTTTTTTTCCTTGCCAGATAAACGATTCTACGCTTTGATTATATTCTTTTAACAGAGTCTTGGGTAAAGAAAGAGGAAGCATATACAGCAAATAGTTTATCTTAGGAATAATAATCATTTTGATCAAGTTTATTCTGCCAATTACGGAGATGAAGGACTTTTCCCAGTTACTTAAAAGTAATTTAATGCTTTGAATTATAGGCTCCAAGTTAAGATGCATCATTTCGTCTATGTTTCTTTTAAGTTTTATTCCTAGATATATCATGTTATTGGGGGTCCTTTTAAATGGCCATTGAGTAGTGGACATACTTAATGATATTTCTGAAATAGGCATGACCTCTGATTTAGCCCAGTTAATCCTATACCCAGAGATTTTGGAAAAGTTATCGATTAGAGATGTTATAAGAGGAATTGTAGTTATGGGGTTTGATGTAACCAGAAGTAGGTCATCCGCATATAGGAATATCTTATGTTCCTCCTGACCAGCCCATATCCCCTGGATTTGAGAATTGCCCCTGATGGCGATTGCCAGTGGTTCCAAGGCAATAGCAAAAGTAAGGGGAGAGAGCGGACAGCCCTGTTTTGTGCCTCTAAAATGGGAGAAGGGAGAAGATATTATGCCATTACATGATACAGATGCTGTGATATTTTGATACAATAAGGTAATCCACGTTAAGAAGGAGGGTCCAAATCCAAACTTTTTCAAGGTCAACCGTAGATAGGCCCATTCCACCCTGTCAAACGCCTTCTCCGCATCTAGGGAGAAGACCATGACAGGGTTGGGTTTATTTTTAACATTATGTATAATGTGTAGTAGCCTTCTTAGGTTGTCTGCAGAGGACCGTCCTTTCACAAAACCCACTTGATCCGTATGTATAATGGAAGGAAGTACCTTCTCCAACCTATTTGAAAGGATTTTTGTTAATATTTTGCCGTCGACGTTACCAAGTGAAATCGGTCTATAGCTACCACATAGTTGAGGGTCTTTCCCTTTTTTGTGTATTATTGTAATCAGGTTTTTATTCATTGAAGGTGGTAATGATTCCTTTTTAATGGTATAGTGATATACTGTTTAAAGTCTAGGAGCGAGGATTTAGCAAAAAATTTTGAAAAAATCTGGCGAGTATCCATCCTCCCCAGGAGAACGACCTGGTCTTAACCCGTGTATAGCTTTTATAACTTCTTCAATTGTAATGTCCATTTCCATTAGGTCCCTATGTGACTCTGATATCTGTGGTATGTCTAAGGATGAAAAAAAATTCTCATATTGAGATGTTTCCACCTCCCCTTGTGATGTATATAGCATTTTATAAAAATCGACAAATACATTATTAATTTCCTTTTTACCGATAACAAGATTATTCTCAGTATTATAGATAGATGGGATAATGTTCTGTGAGGCAAGCTTTTTCACTCTATTTGCGAGGATCTTGCCCGCTCTCTCCCCCTGCTCGTAATGTTGCTGTTTGGAGCAAAAAAGCTCCAATTCTACTTTTTTTTGTACAATACAATTTATGTTATATTTGATTGATATGATGTTATTCAATGTAATTAGGTCTTGTTTTTTAGCATATTGTAAAGTCAAGTCCTTTAGTTGTTTTTCAAGAGTATTTAGTTGTTCCTGTTCCTTCCTTTTAAGAATAGAACCGTGTTGAATAAGTCTCCCCCTTAGAACCGCTTTAAATGCCTCCCAGGAGATATTGGGGTCTGGATATTCTTCATTATATGTCCAATACTCGTCAATGGCTGATTTTATGAGCTGACAGGATGCATCATCTTGCAATAACAAATTATTGAAGCACCATCGTCTATTTTTAACCTCATAATCAGGGATTGTAAGTATGATATCAACTGGCGCATGATCGGATATTGATATTGTCCCGATAGAGGCTTTTATAGTTTGATTCACTATTGCTTTGGATGTTAAAATGTAGTCAATTCGGGAAAATGATTGATGAGGGTGGGAGAAAAACGTAAAATCTTTCTCAGTAGGGTTAAGTAAGCGCCATATATCGACTAAGTTAAGTTCTTCAATCACTATATCAATTATATTGCAAGATGATGTAATTGTCTTACTATTTGATTTATCCAGGATTGGATCTCTGACCTTGTTGAAATCCCCTCCCAATATGATATTTTCATTACCAATATCCTTTAATGTTTGACATATATTGTTAAAGAAATCCGATGAAAAAAATGTTAGGTGCATATATATTCATAATTGTTATTCTCTGCTTATTTATTTGTGTATCAAGAGCAACCCAGCGTCCTTCTAGATCAGTAAAATTTCTCAAGACCGTAAGTTCGGATTTCTTTTTTATAAGAATGGATACGCCTCTACTTCTGGTGTTGTACACACTTGAAAATACCTGGCCCACCCAACCTTGTTTCAATTTCTCTGATTCCTTTTTATCAAGATGAGTTTCTTGTAACATTGCAATGTCACATTTATTTTGTTTAAGGTAGTTAAGGATTTTCTTTCGCTTAATAGGATGGTTACATCCAGATATATTCCATGAGATTATTTTCATACCCATGATTTATAATAGTGATTTAGGTGCTTTATTAAGTAAAGATCATATAATTTGTGACTGAACAAGGAATGAAAGTTGAACCAAGGCGATTGAACAATTTGGATGTTGAAATACCATATGAGAAAAAATAATAATAAAAAATATACAAATAAAAGACAATCAATAAAGAGACGTATGGCATGCCCTCCCCCCCTAACCCCCCTCCCAAGTGTTCCTGCCACCCAGACAAGACCCCACACCATTTTTACTCCCTTTAGCTACTTCTGCTCCTTTAATGCTCCCCTTAAGAGTGGGAGTCTTGTTCCAATTATTTCAAAAGAGATAACAAAACTGATAATATTCTGTAACAGTTATGGGGTATAGCGATATTTACATTTATGCACTGACATTATGTTAACCCCATTTTGTTCATGTAACGCTGTGCATAAGGATACTTTAATGTCTCATACCGTCAGATCTTCAGCCATTGGCCACTTGCTGCTCAAAGAAAACCATCGCATCATCACATGAGTAAAACAGATGGCTTCCTTCATTATACTCGATCTTCAGTGTAGCGGGGTACAATAAACGAAATTGCACCCCCTTTTCGTATAGCAAAGCCTTGACAGGTTTAAACTCCGCTCGTTTCTTGGCTAGGGCCACACTCATGTCCGCGTACACTCTCAGTAGATGATCCCCGTACTTCATCTGGTGGTGCCTACTCCATCGTAGCACCGCCTCCCGGTCCTGGTAGCGGAGAAAGCGAACGATGAACGGCCTCGGTTTGGTCCTGGCTGGTCCTGTTCGATGTGCTCTCTCCAGTTCGGGGGGCAAGGGGAATACATCTGGTCCCACGGCGTCTCGTATCAGCTCCGAAATGAAGGCGATATTCTCTTTCCCGTACTCGCTTTTTTCGGGAATGTTGAGTATACGTAGGTTTGCTCTACGTGAGTGGTTCTCCAAGTCCTCGATTCTATTAAACAGCTTCTCACTTTGCTTTTCCAGGATTTTTATCTTGGCTTCAGCCTCTATTAACTTCTCAAAGTTTTCCCCAACTTGCACCTCTGCGGAGGTTAAACGTGTTGAAAACGCGTTAACACTCCCATGTAGCGCATTTACCGAGTCTTGAAGGGGTTTAATAGAGTCCTGTATCAGAGTAGCCATATTTGCTTGATGTTTAGCGAGTTCGGCCATGAGTAGTGACATAGAGAAGCTGTCCTCACCGGTAGCTGGTTGGAGTGTTTGTTCATTGACTTCTCGAGCCGTGGCTTGGCTAGTTTGAGCGTTAGCTGCTGCCATGGCTGCTCTGGTTACGGTTGCGCTCGGGACCTTAGGCATAATGTTCTTTTCGTAGAATGAGTCAATCCAGCGTTAAGTTGTATCTCTCAGTTATTTAAAGCGCTTACAGGTAACCACTCTAGCTCGGCGTGGTACCTACATCGCGTCCGGAAGCGGAAAAAAATAAAGTTCTCTTATTTAAAACCAACTGCCTGCCTTGCAAACAAAGCCCAGGGCGCGTGGCGGGCGCACGAGCGACCTCCAGGTACTCGAGCCCATAGAAAGTGTCTGAGATGGAGACACACTGCGCGAAGCGCAAACGAGCACAGAGCCAAGCAAAACTAAAATAAAACAGAGGCAAAACAAAACAGCAGAGGCATCGTGCCAGTGCCACCGCAGACCACTGAGGACACCTACAAAAAATGAATTTGGATTACTAACTGAACTAAACCTGGATGAAAACAGAGAAGCTACAAAAATAACTATGGAAAAACATACCGCTGAAAGTGCTTGACTGCGCACGGACCAAGACTGGTTGGAGTGGAGAAGCAGAGTGCACAGAAGTCTGCCAGACCCGCAGCGTGGCTATAACCAAGACACTGGTTAGTAGTGACTCTTTGGACTGTTTGAAATTGGCATAGAAGAGTGAATGGGCCGAAATGATCGTTACCTTTACGAAGGCGTCACGCTTACGCGCACAGTGATGGTGCAGAGCACTAGCGTGTGGTGGTGCGGAGCTCCAAGGTCATTACACAGAATGGTGTAATGACCTTGGAAGATGATAAACATTAGCATGCTGTCCGGCCGTGGACCGAGCAGATCTACGCGGGGTCACCTCGTTATGGCCAGGAGCAGCGGTCCATGCCACTGGAGCACGTTGCCGATTTGTCGCTCAAGAAGGAGAAGCCTGAGAAGGTCCCGGAGCTGCCGGAACTGGGTGTGAGAGCTGCAAGGGCGGTGGAGTGGTGCAAGTCACAGCAGCATGTTGATGTGGAAGAACCGAGGGAGGTTCCTGAGTAGGCTGTGGTCACCACCCAAGGACTCGAAAGAAGATTCGTCACCTGCTGGTGGCTGTTCGCCAGAGGAAGTCTCAACCACAAAGTAAGGTGTGTCAAAGCTGACCAAGGCCTTAAGCAAAGAGCGATGTACCCGCTTAACCTTACAGGGGCCACAGTATACACAGAACCTTGTTCCTTCGGGGCCTGCATTACCCGGTAGGTCACCGAACTCCACAAGTCCTGAGTCTTCTGGCGACCTCGAAAACCACAGTTGCGCAAAAGTACAAGCTGACCCTCCTGAAGGGGTGCGTCCCGCACATGTTTGTCGTAGTTGGTCTTACGACGATGGGCTGAAGCCCTCAAGCGTTCACGAGCCCCTTCGAAAGCGACTTCTAGCCGTGCTTGATGTTCTTGAACCCACTCGTTGACACTCCCTGCCACCGGTTCCCGCACCTGCCCCAGAAAGAAATCAACGGGGAGCCGAGGTTCTTGCCCGAACATCAAGAAATAAGGAGACTCCCCCGTTGACTGGTGAGGGGTTGTGTTGTAAGCGAACAGAACCTCCGGTAAGCAGGAGCCCCAATCTCGTTTTCGCAAAGTGGGCAAAGCACGTAACAGATTGTGAAGCATCCTGTTGAAGCGCTCGCACTGCCCGTTACCAGCCGGGTGATAGGGTGTAGTGCGAGACTTCGTGACCCCATACAGACTGGACAACTGTTGAATCAAAGCACTTTCGAAGTTGCGGCCCTGGTCCGAGTGGATACGAGCAGGGACGCCAAGCTTTGTAAACCACTCGGATACCAGAACCTGAGCTATGGTAGAAGCACGTTGGTCTCTGGTGGGGATGGCCAAGGTATACTTACTAAAAAACGTCACCAAGACGTTTTCCAAGCCAGTTGGAGTAGGCTCAAGAAGGGTGAAATCGATGGCAACGATTTCATTCGGCCGAGAGGCCAACAAGTGACCCAAGTAACCGTGAGCAGCAGGTTGGTTGTTCTTAGAGAACTGGCAATGCTCACAGGCATGGCACCAACGAGCTACCTCTCGTGACATCCCGGGCCAGTAGCAACGAGCGTGCAACAAGGCCAGGGTTCTGTCCACTCCTTGATGCCCATGTTCTTGGTGCACTTGTTTTAGGACATCCTGGATCAAGGCCCTTGGCAACAGAACTTGATAGACGGCCCCACTACCATCCGAACGGAACACCTGTCGGTACAGAAGCCCATCCAGTTCCACCAGACGGTCCCACTGTCCGAGTAGGGTAAGGGCAGATTGGGAAAAGCCTTTCCGCTCGTCAGGAGTGGGCCGTCGTTTCTGCCGCCAAAATGCCATGACTTCCTGGATGACCGAGTCTCCCTGATGGAGAACATGGAGGTCGGCAGGGGCACAGCGCGGAAAGACCGACACCACGGACTGTGACGCCTGTGCCTGCTGACCCTGCAGGGCTTGTTGAAGTGCAGAAGGTAGGGAAGTACCTGGTGCTAAGGGTGCCAGTGCCTGCGAGGACCAGTGTTGCCGAGAGAGGGCATCAGCGTTCTTATTGCTCTTCCCCGACCGATACTTAAGCTCAAAGTCAAAGGAGGCCAGCTGAGCAGCCCAGCGCTGTTCTACAGCCCCTAGCTTCGCAGACAACAGGTGGCTCAATGGGTTGTTGTCTGTGTAGACAACACACTTGTGCCCCAACAGGTATTCCCTGAATTTCTCTGTGAGAGCCCACTTGAGACCCAACAGCTCCAACTTCATTGAACTATAGTTCGACATGTTCCGCTCAGTCGGTCTTAACCCACGACTGGCGTAGGCTATTGGTCTTATTCTACCCTCGTGCTCCTGTGAAAGCACAGCACCCAATCCGCTGTGGCTGGCGTCGATCTCCAGGATGAAAGGATAGGAGAAATCGGCGTATGCCAAGACTGGACTGGAGGTGAGCTTGGCCTTAAGGGCTTCAAAGCTTTGTTGGCACTCCTCGGTCCAATCACCAGCAGTGATTGGGGCTGTCTTCTTTCCTTTGGAGGGCTTATCAGTGAGCTCTGCTACCCTGTGGTGCAGAGGAGCAGCCAACTTTGCAAACCCCTCCACAAATCGACGGTAGTAGCTAGCAAATCCTAAAAACGATCGCAGCTCCGTGGCCGTGGTGGGCGTGGGCCAATCAGCTACTACCTCGATTTTGCTTGGGTCAGTGGCTACTCCTCGATCAGAGATGACATGCCCAAGGTAGTTCACCTCTGTCCGAAAAAAGCTGCACTTACTCAGCTTTGCCTTCAGACCTTCCTTTTGCAGCCGACCCAGTACCACGGCCAGCCTCTCCAAATGTTGCTGGACTGTGGATGAATACACCACAATGTCGTCCAGGTACAAGAGGAGAGACTGGCACTGTTGGTCCCCAAAGATGCGTTGCATCAGACGTTAGAAGGTGCTGGGGGCATTGCATAGCCCGAAAGGCATGCGATTCCACTCAAATAGCCCGAACGGCGTACAAAACGCAGTTTTGTGCCGATCGCTCCTAGTGACAGGTACCTGATTGTATCCGCTGGCTAGATCCATAGTGGAAAACCAGCGGGCACCTGTCAGAGCATTGAGGGATTCCTCTATGCGGGGTAATGGAAACGCATCCTTTCGGGTTTTGTTGTTCAGTTGGCAACGCACAGTCTGAGGCTTCCGTCCTTTTTCCGGACGAGAACGATGGGGGAGGCGTAGGGACTGGAACTTTCTGCAATCACCTGCGCCTCCAAGAGCTGATGGATGTGCTCTTTAACGAGCTCATACTCGGAGGGAGGTATCCGACGATACCGCTGTCGGACTGGCACATCATCCGTGAGAGGGATGTCATGGGTGACCAAGTTGGTGCAGCCCAAGTCCTGGTCATGGGCAGCGAACACGGACGTATACCTCCCTAAGAGAGATCGCACCTGGTCCTGCTCCTCACTGGACAAAAGAGACAGATCTAATCCCTCAAAAACGTCTAGCACACCGGTGGTGGCAGTCTGCGATGAGACGGACGCGGCTGCAGCTGACACCTCCGTCACACCCGCAGGCAAGCTCACCACGTTTACTAGGTCCAGTGTACCTACAACAGTACGAGGATGCAGCAGGACCTCGGTGGTCCCTACGTTAACTACTGGGACATAAGCGGTCCCACAATCTACCCGAACCAACGATGGAGAAGCCAGTAGTCCAGCCGGTAAGCCAGACTCCGAGGGTTCGAAAAGCGCGGATGTACCACTATACTGTTCCGAACACGTTGTAGGCACCATCTTCATCGTACCTGCCGGAATGCGACAAACTTGCTTTCTCCGCACCCTGACTCTACCTGGTCGCGTTGGAGTTGGCTTCTGATGAGCCGAATGACACTGCTGAAGGGCATCAACCAAAGAGTTAGGGGACGCAACTACGGGAGCGGTGTCAAACAAGGAGGGCCCGTATTGCCCGAAAAGCTCTCTGTAGCACTTCTGGATGACATTCATACCAAGCACGCCAGGGACCTGTACAGGCATACTGGGTGGGTCTCTTACGACCAGTACACCACAACGAGGCATTAACTTCCCGCAAAGCTCAACGTCTAGTTCTAAATAGCCTAGATAGGGAATAGCCAAGCCATTGGCAGCTCTGAGCTGTAGCCAGTGACATGCCTGAAGACGCTCATTACCCCACGACTCGAAATGCTCTCGAAAGAAACCTTCTGTGATGGTGGACACCATGGACCCGGTATCGAGCAAACACGGTACCCTTACGCCAGCCATGTCTACGTCAATGTGTGGGCAAGAAGCTATGAGTTTAGGAACTGCAACGGAACGACTAGACACATTTCCCGAGCCAGTCGGAACCCCACCCGAGCTGTGGCTCTGCAGCTCAGTGGGCTCTAGTTTCCCGACTGCTGTTCCAAACGGGTGTGATCCGGCAGCAAGGGCTGTTGGTGAGCAGGACCACGTGACCCTCGGCAGTTCCTGGCAATATGTCCAGGTCGGTGGCACCGGTTACAGATGACAGGCGCTGGGCGACGAGGGGAGTGACTACGCGATGACTCAGTCTGCAGGAGGGCAATGCTCTGTGTGAGCCGATCAAGCTGTTCTTGCTGCCGTTTTAGGAGCTCCTTCATTTCACTTACCTCTGACTGGGGGGGGTAGGTGGCTTTCGGTGGTCCACCGTGCACGGCGTATTGGAGGCCATATGCTGAAGGCACCGAGTTACTCCGGCCCCGTGCGCTGGCTGGAAGACCCTCACGCTCCCATCTCATCGCTTCCTCTCTCGCCGCAAGCAAGGTTGCTGTGGGGTTTTGACGAACGTATTGTTTTAGCATGCGACGCAAGGCACCATCGAGTACATGCTCAATAAATTGATCACTCAACAATATCTCAGAATTGGGCATGTTGTTCAGGGCACGCACTTTCACTTTATACATTAAGCTCAACAAAGTGAGTAGCAAAGCTACATAGGAGTCGGAGCATCAATACAAATCTTGCAAGATGGAGATCAATTTGTCTGGGTCCCTTCGCTCTTCAGTGGAGCGATACCTTATTTCATCTCGGGCTTCTCCCTCCAAATGATCGAACATGAAGTAAGCCTGATCTGCTCGGGACAGGTGACGCGCTCTCATGCAGGCCTCGACCTCCTCAACCCATTCACTCAAACTAATGCCTGTATGACCCCTGAACATAGGGAAAACCTTTTTAGCGCTACGTAGCTTCCACAGCTAGACATTCATTGCACTTTCACAAAACTTAAATGGAAACCGGGCCTCTTTTCACTTCAATAATCCTGCCAGCATAACGCCAGAATGTGGCAACCGAGGGGTTAACAGACTATAAATTATAGTTATAATCACAAAATTATGTATAGAATTTCCAACAACGCCACCCCAGACTTCCTGGGGAAATAAAGTATTACAGCTTAGAGGCACGCAAGTTGAGAGTTCAAGGCACTGGTTCCATTTAGTTTACAAAACCTTTATTTTGCACTTTAAGAAAACATTTCATTGATTTCAACACATTTCATTGTTTATCACACTTACAATTGTCGATTTCTAAAATCCCTTTTTGGTTAAAAAGCGCTGGGAACAGTTGTTAAAATAAAGTTCTCTTATTTAAAACCAACTGCCTGCCTGGCAAACAAAGCCCAGGGCGCGTGGCGGGCGCACGAGCGACCTCCAGGTACTCGAGCCCATAGAAAGTGTCCGAGTTGGAGACACACTGCGCGAAGCGCAAACGAGCACAGAGCCAAGCAAAACTAAAATAAAACAGAGGCAAAACAAAACAGCAGAGGCATCGTGCCAGTGCCACCGCAGACCACTGAGGACACCTACAAAAAATGAATTTGGATTATTAACTAAACTAAACCTGGATGAAAACAGAGAAGCTACAAAAATAACTATGGAAAAACATACTGCTGAAAGTGCTTGACTGCGCACGGACCAAGACTGGTTGGAGTGGAGAAGCAGAGTGCACAGAAGTCTGCCAGACCCGCAGCGTGGCTATAACCAAGACACTGGTTAGTAGTGACTCTTTGGACTGTTTGAAATTGGCATAGAAGAGTGAATGGGCCGAAATGATCGTTACCTTTACGAAGGCGTCACGCTTACGCGCACAGTGATGGTGCAGAGCACTAGCGTGCGGTGGTGCGGAGCTCAAAGCAGTACAAAGTGGCTGCTTAGTGAACGGTTCGTGTTAAAGTGTTTTTTAGGAGTTTGGACATAAAATGGAATCTACCTGGAGCTGGAGAACAAGGCGACCAACACAGAAGACCCGGAAGAGCGTATGGGGCAAAGAGGAGCGAACGAGAATGGGAGCGCTTATATCGTCCACCAAGCCAGCGCACCAAAGCCCATCTTACCACAGTATATTAAACAAGAAAAGCCTGACAACGCCATCCAGTAAAACTGGAAAATAGGGTGCTTTAAGGCACACAGGTTCGACCCATAAGGACAGAGGCAACATGTTCCTTGTACATACTGTATCATTTTAGTTTATTTCTATGTTTTACGTTATATTCAGTTGTATAGTTCGTACACTGTAGCGCTCAGTTGGTTCACAATATTTCCAAATTAACTTTGTCTGTAAACATTAGCTTTCCGTTTGACAACAGTATGTTCACATTTGTTAGTTTCCTTTGAACACAACAAAAGATGGAGGAAGCAAGACAGCAGCGCGGTTCCACCTAAACGTAAATGAAGAGGTTAGCTACGGAGCAGCTCTGGTAAAACCACGAGGCAAGGCCAATCCTACCGTCGTACGCCCTCATCTAGCCCTACTCGGCCGGCACGGTGCTTCGATGGCCCCGGTTACGCAGCGGCTCCAGCAGACCCCGAACCCAAACCGAGAGACCAAGGGACGCCATGGAGTGGTGCGCTTTAGGCTCCCAACCACCCACGACGCTGGACACGTGGGACAGCACGCACAACCCTGGGCCCAGCCCAACCAGGCTGGAAGACGCCAGTGAGGAGACAGGAAGTGCGTGTGAACCAGGGTGGATTTTATACTAGTGCCATCTGCTGTCCGTTTTGATATTTAAAATACAAGTTTAATAAAATGGCATGTAATAAAACTGGTAATGCCACTCTTAGATTACTATACCTTTAAACAATTTGGGAAAGCCCAGATGACGATGTCATGACCGTGGAAGCACAAGTCTGGTTCATCCTGGGGTAAAATTTTAAGACACTTGAAGGTTCAAATTCATTGGTTAAAACAATGATGGAAATGTCCAGTCATCACACAGATCAGAAAGAAGGTTTTGTGTCCCAGAGATGAACCTGCTGTGTCTGAAATGTGAAGATCAACCCAAGAACAAAAGACCTGAAGATGCTGAACCTGTAAGAGTTTGTCATTATCCAGAGAGAAACACGTCCTGTTTCACATGGGCTGAGAGGGAACTCAGGAAGAAGCTCGTACTCCAAAAGAAACATCAAAAAGACAGTTTGGAGTTTGCAAAGGATAAATAAAAAAAGGATAAAAACTTTAATTTTTAGAGACATTTCCTGTGGTCTGACGAGGAAAAAATTTTTTTTCGTAATAATTCATAATGACCATCATCGTGTTTGAAGGAAAAAGGGGGAATCTTGCAAGCTTGACAACACCATCCCAACTTTGAAATACAGGGGTGGCAGCATCATGCTGTGGGGTTGCTTTGCTGCGGGAGGGACTGGTGCACTTCATAAAATCATGAAGAAAGAACTCTATGTGGAAATATTGGAGCAACATCTCAATAATAATAATAATGCATCAGTTTTATATAGCGCTTTTTTGGACACTCAAAGACGCTTTACATTGCACTATTCATTTGACTCTACAAGGTTTGCACATGTAGAGACTGACATTTTAGCCCATTCCTCTTTACAAAACAACTCAAGCTCTGTCACATTAGAAGGAGAGCGTTTGTGAACAGCAGTTTTCAGGTCTTTCCACAGATTTTCAATAGGATTTAGGTCAGGACTTTGACTGGGCCATTCTAACACATTAATATGTTTGTTTTTAAACCATTCCATTGTAGATGTAGCTTTGTGTTTAGGGTCATTGTCCTGCTGGAAGGTGAATCTCCGCCCCAGACTCAATTCTCTTGCTGACTCCAGCAGGTTTTCCTCCAAAATGTCTCTGTATTTGGCTCCATCCATCTTCCCAACTAGTCTTACAATCTTCCCAGTCCCCGCTGAGGAAAAGCAGCCACATAGCATGATGCTCCCCCCACCATATTTGACACTGGGGATGGTGCACTCAGGACGATGAGCAGTGTTAGGTTTGCTCCATACATAACGTTTTGCATTAAACTTCTCCACAGCTTTATCCCCGACCTCTCTGGTGAGCTCCTTGGCCTTCATGATGTTGTTTAGTGACCAATACACTCTGACCATAGCTCTGAGGCCCTCACAGAACAGCTGGAATTATACTGAGAGTAGATTACACACAGGTGGCCTCTATTTAAGGAGGTTAGGGCAAGGTGTGAACTTTCTGCAGTCATTAGGAATGTTATAAAGGCAATTTAATGCACTCAGAAAATGCTGTATGAATAGTTATCCACGCCCCACTTTTCTATTTTTTGTAAAATAACAGAAAAATAACAGAATCATGTATCATTTGCTTTCACTTCACAGTTGTCTGTTACTTGTGTGTTTACTATGTTTAGGGTTGTAAACATGACAAAATGTGCGAAAGTTTAGGGTGTCTGTGTAAGTTCTCAGTCGTACAGGAGTTGTCCATCTTCAATGAAGGTACTTGAGTCATCTTCTGTACTCAGTAGTTGAAGTCTTCGAACGTTTCGCCTCTCATCCAAAAGGCTTCGTCAGCGACAAAAGTCCCGCTCAGCCTGCAAATGAAGATATAGACCAACAGGGAGGAGTTAGGTTTGGCCTGGCTCCTCCCCTCTAATCACAGCTACTCTCACCCGTGGGTAAACAACCTTTGAAATAGAGCGTCTCTAACGATCTGCTCACCTCAGTATCGGTCAGTCCTGTCCTATTCATAGATGATCACTGCTAATTACCTGCCTATTGTTATTTTGTTAGCTGAGATGCCTTCGGTTTTCCCCAAAGGAGCTTGGAGTGAAGTGACAGAAGATTAAATCATTCCGGTTCATGGAGGGATTTTCTTTCTTGACAAAAATAGCTTCTTTAACTCCTCTTTCAAACGAACGTTCTTCTTTAGCTCAAATGTTGACCTCCCGTCCTCAAAGGAGTGGTTGGAGGCTTTGAGGTGGAGGTGCACCGCCGACTGAGGGCCACTTGTGCTTTCTCTTCGGTGTTGATAAAGTCTCTTCTGTAAAACTTGTTTTGTTTCTCCAGTAAAATGTTCTTTGCATTGAATAGAATAAACCACATTTACACAGGAGGACGCAAAGGAGAAACAACTTGCCTTTTTAGATTGTAAAGTCATCATAGGGGAAAACGGACAACTTCAGACAGAAGTTTACAGGAAGGCAACTCATACTGACCAGTATTTGATGTTTGACTCAAACCATCCACTCCAGCACAAACTAGGGGTCATCATGACGCTCAGACATGGAGCTAAAGAGGTGCTACCAGTGCAGAAGGAAAGACCAAAGAGGAGCCACATGTCCAGATGATTCATAAAAAATGTAAAATCGGCAAGGCTTGGGCTCGAACCAACAACCTGCTTACAAGCATGACCCTTTAGCACACTGAGCTAACCAAAGATTGAGATTGCATTACTGCTGTGTGTAGCAGGGTGCACTTTGCACCACAAGGCGGCGCCAGCGTGCAAGCGCATAAAATCACGCAACTTCCCTTCCCTCCCCTGACTTCTGCCTAGCGTGTTGTGGCGTTTGTGCCATGATGCCCCATCCTCCGCGATGCCAGGTAGTAGATGAAAGATTCTCAGCCCTAAAATATTGTTAGCAAAGGTCCTAATGTGGTTTCCTCTGTAGTACTGTTGAGCTCCCGCCGAGTAGCGCATGGCACTCTACTGTGGGCCATGGTGTGCGTCCTGGTCAGTGATGTGGTGGCCGGTGTTGAGGGCGTCATTGCCACCCGGGCCGAAACGAAGTCGCTGATGGAGCACGGCTGCGTACTTAGGTGGTATGTTATTTCCACAAGCAGTGTAGCTAAATTTCCAGTTGCACATAGGCTAACTTACACTCAATCTACAGAAAACGGTGGCTCTTCGTGGTCTGCATCCTGCTGTCTTGCCATGTCTGTACCTCCTTTTATTCTTCAAGAACAAGATGTAAACTTTAACTTTAATCTATGGACTCTTATGGACATGATCGTTATGGTTCGCTTTTAATTGTGAAAATCATGAAACAAAGCCTAAGCTATTGCGTGAGCAATTAAATAAATACTGTTAACTTGAATATAATTTCTGCCTCTGCCTCGATCAACGAACCTGTGTGCTTTTGGTCCTAAGTTAAAACTTAGGTGGCGTTGTCTGGCTTTACTTTTAATTCGATATCATTCATGAGACACCCAATGCCCCACTTGGTTACACTTGGCGATGTCCTGGCAGGATGATTGACCTACAGAGGCTTTTTGTTTTGTTAACAGTCTGACTAAACTGGTAGTTATTTAGCAAGTGTGGATGGAAAAGTAAATCCCAAGGGCTAGTTTAAGCAGTTCCTATAGCCTATGACCATTTTGCACGTTCATTTTAATTAAAATGTGCTGATTTGTTTAACTACTTTGACTTGTTTTGAACTGGTAATGACACAGGTGTGTGGGTAATGTAGTCTCTGCTCAAGGTGGGACAAAGTAGGAAGCGTGCATTGTGAAGGGCGCTCTGAAAAGCCGTGGAGCAGCCAAAGGTTTAAAACAGACGTGCACATGAGCGTCCCGGGACGCTAAAAGCATTGGTCAAGAACAAAACAGTGTTGCTATATGCAGATGATCTTCTCCTGTACATCACTGCTGCCCTTTCTCTTCTTCACTCATTTGGGTCTGTTTCTGGTTACAAATTGAATTTGGGCAAAAGTGAATTACTTCCTCTCAATAAGGCAGCTTGTGACCCACTGCACACTTTATCTTTTAAGGTAGCCAGTCATCAATTTAAAAATCTTGGGGTGCAGGTAACTAAGAAACATGGGTCTTGTTAGCGCAAATTTGACTCCTCTTTTGACTCAAGTTCAGAAGGACTTAGATCATTGGTCGGTGCTGACATTGTCATAGCTGCTCACATTAATAGTATTAAAATGAACATTCTCCCTCGATTTTTATATTTTTTTCATTGTCTCCCAGTTATCCTCCCACAATAATTTTTTCATAAATTGGATTTGATCATTTCAGACTTTATTTGGAACAGGAAGACGCCCAGGTTACACAGGCAGTGTTTGCAAAGACCCAAAAGGGTGGGATGGCCTTTCCCAATTTCAGATTTTATAATTGGGCCGCTTGTTACACTTGTCATCAAAGAAGAGGCAACTTGACGATTTTCAGTTGGTTTATTGTCTACAGACAACGGCAGGCATCTCTTTTTTGTCACGTTCACAAAGTGCATCATACAGTGTACCACAACTACAGTGTACCACCCATATTGAATGACGAGCACCCACTTGTGGCGCAAAAGCGCTATTGCTTTTACAGATTAACTAGATTTACTTACAATATACTTTTATAAATATGTAAGCTATCAGGATCCAATTAATAAGAAATTTTATGGGGGTGTACAATTTTACTTTTTCCTACACTCTCCCCTCAAAAATGTAATGTCGGCCCGACATTATAAAACAACTTCCCAAAGGCACTTACAATGTCAACAGTCCACATTTGGTATCTTTGCATTACATGTGAGTAGGATATTACTAAATAGGAGTCAGAATATATAGTCCATAAAGATGCAAACTGGTAAAAGTCCATTGTACAGCATGTATCTCCCATTCCACACCATACATCTGCAGAAGAGGTCCTTGTGCACGATAATCGTCAACCGCGTCATCCACCGTAGTGAGTATCTGCATCTTTCCTGAGAGTAAGGTACTCATTCTAGTTATAGCCTACTACATTAACCAGCATGTGGGGTATTTGCCTGTGTTAGCCACTGAAAATCTTTTATTTTTATTTTTTTATGAACTAAATAAGAGCAATTTGGTAATGAGTTTAAAACAACTACCCAGTCACCTATCAAATCTTTTACCTCAGAACAATAACCTTTTTCTAGTTATTACAAATCTTTTACTTATGCTTTAAACATGTGAAGAGCTAGGCTGGCCTAACCTATCATAAGTAAAAATCAATCTCTGCCTTCTTATTCTGGAAGGATACGGTCTTGCAGGGGTGTGGACCGGACCCTCCTGGTCACTGGAGCCGGCCTCGGATGACACATCACCCTGGTCCTGGTCTGCCTCAGCCGGGTCTGGTACCACCATGTTTTCGGCCTCTGGTACCAGCTGGAGTTATGTCTGTAACGATTCACCTGTCTGTTCCAAGGCGATAAAGCTACTACGCACTACTTAGGTAACGGGCGGATCTGGACACCAGCAGGGGTGAATAACCAACAAACAAATCAAATAACGTTGGCCTTAGTTTAGCCGTATATTACAGTACATAACCCACCCACACGCTCGAGCGTAAACCCAGTGAACAACACAAAACCTACGCCCCAAGGCGCGTGAAAACAGAAGTATGATAGTCCACATAAAGTCCATGAATATAAGGTCCCGACCACGACCTCGATCCCACCACAGACCCGGTTCTACAGGGCAAAATAAACACGGTTATTAGCAACAGGTAGCCGGCTATGTGGCCATCGGTAGCCACGTTACTCACAGAACCCGAGTGACTGCCCTCCCGTGCACCCGAAGTCGGACCAACACTCCCAGCAGCTCCGTGAAGCGTTAATTCACCTCCGTCAATAGTTGACTTAGTTCCAAAAAGGGATATACTCCACAGGAAAGAAGGTTAGCTCCTGGCAACGCAACTCTGGAAAAGTGACAGCGTGTGTCGTCACCGTCTCTCTGCGCGTTTCCGTGCGCGTGACCCCGCCCCCTGATATACCGGTAACATCCCAAGTCTCAAGCAATACAGGACTAAAGCCGGATTACAACACTTCTAACAACACGATTACAATAAAGTCATTTATACCCTTTGTGACCAGGCTCTTCACATGTGAACGACATTATAAAAGGGTTGGTTCACCCCTGCTGGGTGAATAACATGTAGGGACCTATGTGTCTTTACATGTCGTTCTCAGGGTAAAACTCAGGTGCATCAGCTCTCAGTGGACTGCGACTTTGATGCTGTCTAGCTTGCAGTCCAACTATGGCACTCCAGCCATCCTCATCCTCATCAGCGGTGCTGTTTTGGGTGTCCACATGTCTTTGCTTTTTACTGTCTCTTTTCTTCCTTGTCTCTTTTGAGGAAGGCGCTACTGTTTCCACGGGGAGAAAGTCACATGGTAACAACAGGTTTCTGTGCATAATCCGAATGCGTCCTTTGCCATTTTCAGGTTTGATTTCATACACTGGGCTGTCTGAGTTTTTTTTTTGTCACTACATGCACTTTATCTTCCCAGAAGGATCTTAGTTTTCCTGGTCCACCTTTCTCTGTTAGGTTTCTCACAAGTACTCTGGATCCAGGAAGTAACTCAGCAACACCATAGATCTTTCTGTCATAAACAGCTTTACCTCTCACTCCTTCTTTGTTTGCTGCATTTGAGGCCAGTTTGTAAGCTGCTGTCATTTTAGCCCTCCACTTTTCAGCAAAGTCCTGATGATATGGGCTCTGCTCTTTTGTTGTGAGGCCAAACATTAAATCAATAGGCAGCTTTGGACTACGGCCAAATAGCAGAAAATACGGCGCATACCCCGTGGCCTCACTGTGCGTGCAGTTGTAGGAATGAACCACTTTTGCCAGAGAGGATTTCCAGTCTGTTTTGGCTGCTTCGGGCAGGTTTCTGAGCATTGCCAACAGGGTACGATTGAATCGTTCCACCTGTCCCTTCCCTTGGGGATGGTAGGGCGTTGTTCGGGACCCTTGCACCCCACTGTACTCCTGTAGCTTTGCAAACAGTTTATTTTGAAACTCCTTGCCCCGGCCATGGTGGAGACGTGTGGGGAAACCAAATTTGAGTGCAAAATCACCAAATATCTTCTCGGCAGCTGTGTGGGAAGCTTTGTTGCGACAGGGATAAGCCTGGGCGAAGCGAGTGAAGTGGTCCATTATAACTAGGATATACTCATATCCTCCTTTGCATCTCTCCAAGTGTAGGAAATCAACAGACACTAATTCAAATGGATAGGTGGTGACAATGTTAGTCAGTGGTGCCCTTGTAGGCCTGTTAGGACGTTTATTTTTCAAACAGCTGCAAACTTTGGTGATGTAGTGCTCAACATCTCGTTGCATGTGAGCCCAGTAGAAGCGCTCTCTTATCAGACTCATCACTCTCTCTACCCCTAAATGTCCCATGTTTTCGTGGAGCTCTTTATACACTAACTTGTGAAACTTGTAGGGCAGGAGAAGCTGGTCATGGGATGCTGTTGTTCTGTGCAGAAGTTTGTCATCACCCACGTATAGTTTGTGTTTTTGTCTGACCAGAGCTGCAATTTTACTGTTTTGCAGCTTTCCACCTTTTGGCCATTGCTTTGACACCACATAACGCAACACCTCTCCAATCACAGAGTCCTCTTCTTGAGCTGCTTTTAGCACAGTTTTTGGTATTTTAGCTACAGAGCTCACTTCCTGATCTGCTTCAGTAATGAGAGTGGAAATGGTGATTGGGCGGAACCATGGCTCATTTTCTTGTGACTTTACATGGACAGCCTGTGCCATACAGTGCATTACATCAGGTTCAACATCTTGTGTGCATTTGTTCATGTATTGCTCCATATCTAGGGGCATTCGTGAGAGACCGTCTGCCACCCCATTAGGTTTCCCAGGGCGGTACTTAATCACAAACTGAAAGTCAGCTAGCTCTGCTACCCACCTCTGTGTGGTGGCGTTTAACTTTGCGGTGGTGAGCACATACGTGAGGGGGTTATTGTCTGTATAGACGGTGAATGACGGGGAATAGTAAAGATAATCCCGAAACCTCTCACATATGGCCCACTTCAAGGCATGGAACTCCAGCTTCCCTGAATGAAGGTGGTAGTTTTTCTCTGGATTTGTGAGCGTCCTGGAGCCATAAGCTATCACCACCAGTTTGCCCTGTTGCCGCTGTTGAAAATAGCGTATTCTTTAGTGCTGGACGAAAGGATGGAGACTCGGTATATTATAATCCAAATTCATTACTTTATTTCCTATTACAAGCTAAAAGTCCATCTGTTCAGCTGACCTCCATGCTGACCGGTCGATGAGGCGGGTGGAAGAGAGCGCTTCTCTTCCTTGCAGCACAATACAAAGGAGTGGGTGTGTCTTCCCCAACCAATCAGCTCTCTTGGAAATGTCTTATCGTCAATTCTTCTTCTGCGCAATCTGACTCCTCATTTGAACACCCTGCCCCCCAGTGGATCAACCATACATACAAGCAGAAACTAAAATGTCCGCCAGATTCAAATGTATCTCAAAGCACAGTTTACAGATCAACACAGTTTTATATATAATCACTAAAACCTAATATGACAAATATGTATATAAATAATTCCACATTCCCCGTATTGATCTCAAAATACAAAAGAGATCACAAATCAGATTGAATATTTGTCATATGAAATCACAGTGACAGATGTACGTCCTTCAACTGGTTGCCTTGGTTCTGTCAGGTCGTTGTCTCGGTTCATGCTTCCTCGGCGTCCGCTATAAAAACATACTCACCACTAAGGGTGGTTTTTATTGTTTATTTTTTCTACATCATCATGTTTTGGTCAACTTTAATTGTTGTAAGGCGCTTTAAAAATACAACTTTATTGATTTGGGTCAAAAACTCTCATAATGACGACCACTCACAAGCACCTACAGAGACAAGGAACCAACAGAGATCTGTAACAGAAACACAAAAGAACAGACAAAAATTACAAAAAAAAATTATCATCAGGGCCGCTCACCGTGAGAACGACCATGCCAGCTAATCTTGCAAATCATGGCTGGACTCAAAAACCTATTTAACTTAATTTATCTGTTGGAATGCTGGTGTCAATTTTATCTGGAAAATTCAGGAATTCAGGTTTCATTAATCTACAGAGAAAAACTCTCTTTTAGCTTCTGTTTCCCACATTTACCACAGATTCTGTGTGCACTTCAGAATCACAGCAAACGTCAAAAACAGAGTATTATAAATGTATTTACCTATCTGAAACTGAAATCTTAGTTGGCCATAACATTTGTCAATTCGTCACTTTATGTTTTCGTTTGTCATTTAGATATATTTGTATCAGTTCTTTCCCATGCCAAAATAAACCAAATTATAATAATTTTCCCATATAATTATATAATTAACACCCCCTCTTGGACTGAGGAAAACTCAGTCCAATAAAGAGTCATGTAAACATGTATAAACAAGTGAGACCTCTATCCTTGTACAGGAAACACAACAAACCAACTCAAATTTCACTGGAGATTAATAACGTTGGCACCTGTAGAGTCTCAACACAAAGAAAACAATAGCAAAATAACAAATGTCAGGGTCAGTCCAGGGAGGTTATAATTGGGTCGACAGGGCGAGTGAGAGGTGTGACACCACTCGTCTGGTTTGCGACCTGGACATCATGTGAGGTCCTGGGAGTGGCCTCAAAAGGGATCAGACCAGCACTGGTTCAGTCCAATCGCGGCAGAGGACCGTCAGACAGGCTGGGAAAGGAGCTCTCAGCGGCTCCAAAAGTGAGATCAGCAGTCACCTCCAACCTGAGTGCATAAACTAATGAGTGTAGATGGTTTCAATAGGGATTATAACATATAATCTTAAGATCAGTGTCCACTGGATTCCCATGGAATCAAAGAGGAGCCTGATCTCAGGCATCAAAATGGCCTGTTTCAAGTTCATAAGAGTTTCCTCTCGATCCGCTCACGGATTGACCCCAGGAGCAGAGCAAGAGAAAGGGCCGAAGCCCAATTCATTTCAGCTTTTAGACATAATTTCAGACAATTTAGTTTTATATATTCCAATTTATAGCTATAGCATTTCACCGTTCTATCAACATATCAATGCCCTCTAAGGCTTCGTTTAAATTTTGTATCGAAATATTCAGACAAATGCATTTAGTTGTAACTTAAAGATTATTGATTCAATTTAGTAAATAAACCAGCATCATCAGGTCCTAAAGACCATATTCATCTGGTGCATTAAGATATTTTTCAGTCAGTTCATAAACACATAATTCTCTATCATGGTGTCATGGAATGATGTTCCAAAACGGACATAAGTATCAGACACTGATGGAGGGTACAGGACATTTTAGAAACTTCAATTTACCAATCTTTTGTTTCACTCACGCTTTGGTCATGGAACAAATTCTTTAGCCTATTGTCCAGGAGAGAGAGCAAATGATATAAACACATTATACTATTGTTCTGATAGGGTGCAAACAATTCACAGTCACACCTCGTTTACCTAATTAGGCCCGAGCGGACCTGGCAGGTCTCGGGCCTCTTGTAATTGTACAAGCAGTGCGCGGAGCGCACTAAAAAAAGACGTGCGCTACGCGCACGTCCCACGGGAAAAGAGCGCGGAGCGCTCAAGACCCATGTAAGAGACAGTTATCAGGGGGCTGCCGGCACCGACACCTGTCCGATGATATAGGCGTGTGCCGCGAAAGCGGCACATTTGTTGCTGCTTTTAAAAAAAAAAGAGGTGAAAACCACAGTGAAGGCGCAACATGGACAAGAAAGTGGTCGATGACGAGCGAAGCTCGTCATCGACCATGGCCACTCACTAAAACACTGATACAGTGACTCAGGGCATCGAGGCCTATCCGGTGATATAAGTATTTGCCGCGAAAGCGGCAAATTTGTTCTTGTACTCACAAAAATACGAAAAAAAAATCCCATAGAGAAACATTGACAAAGAAGAGGTAAAAGACGAGCGCAACGCGCTCGTATTGGACTATAAACCCCATAGGTGGATTACTGGACGTGAGACCTTTCCGAATATATAAGGTTGGCCGCCGTAGGCGGCCCCATATTGTTATTGTATGAGTTTTTAGGCCCGAGCGGACCTGGCAGGTCTCGGGCCTCTTGTAATTGTACAAGCAGTGCGCGGAGCGCACTAAAGAAAGACGTGCGCGTAGCGCACGTCCCACGGGAAAAGAGCGCGGAGCGCTCAAAACCCATGTAAGAGACAGTAATCAGGGGGCTCCCGGCACCAACACCTGTCCGATGATATAGGCGTGTGCCGCGAAAGCGGCACATTTGTTGCTGCTTTTAAAAAAAAAAAGGTGAAAACCACAGTGAAGGCGCAACATGGACAAGAAAGTGGTCGATGACGAGCGAAGCTCGTCATCGACCATGGCCACTCACCAAAACACTGATACAGTGAATCAGGGCATCGAGCCCTATCCGGTGATATAAGTATTTGCCGCGAAAGCGGCAAATTTGTTCTTGTACTCACAAAAATACGGAAAAAAAAACGGGTAGAGAAACATTGAGAAAGAAGAGGTAAAAGACGAGCGCAACGCGCTCGTATTGGATAATAAACCCCATAGGTGGATTACTGGACGTGAGACCTTTCCGAATATATAAGGTTTGCCGCCGGAGGCGGCCCCATATTGTTATTGTATGGGTTTTTCTTATTAGGCCCGAGCGGACCTGGCAGGTCTCGGGCCTCTTGTAATTGTACAAGCAGTGCGCGGAGCGCACTAAAGAAAGACGTGCGCGTAGCGCACGTCCCACGGGAAAAGAGCGCGGAGCGCTCAAAACCCATGTAAGAGACAGTAATCAGGGGGCTCCCGGCACCAACACCTGTCCGATGATATAGGCGTGTGCCGCGAAAGCGGCACATTTGTTGCTGCTTTTAAAAAAAAAAAGGTGAAAACCACAGTGAAGGCGCAACATGGACAAGAAAGTGGTCGATGACGAGCGAAGCTCGTCATCGACCATGGCCACTCACCAAAACACTGATACAGTGAATCAGGGCATCGAGCCCTATCCGGTGATATAAGTATTTGCCGCGAAAGCGGCAAATTTGTTCTTGTACTCACAAAAATACGGAAAAAAAAACGGGTAGAGAAACATTGAGAAAGAAGAGGTAAAAGACGAGCGCAACGCGCTCGTATTGGATAATAAACCCCATAGGTGGATTACTGGACGTGAGACCTTTCCGAATATATAAGGTTTGCCGCCGGAGGCGGCCCCATATTGTTATTGTATGGGTTTTTCTTATTAGGCCCGAGCGGACCTGGCAGGTCTCGGGCCTCTTGTAATTGTACAAGCAGTGCGCGGAGCGCACTAAAGAAAGACGTGCGCGTAGCGCACGTCCCACGGGAAAAGAGCGCGGAGCGCTCAAAACCCATGTATGAGACAGTAATCAGGGGACTCCCGGCACCAACACCTGTCCGATGATATAGGCGTGTGCCGCGAAAGCGGCACATTTGTTGCTGCTCGTAAAAAAAAAAGGTGAAAACCACAGTGAAGGCGCAACATGGACAAGAAAGTGGTCGATGACGAGCGAAGCTCGTCATCGACCATGGCCACTCACCAAAGCCCAAAACACTGATACAGTGACTCAGGGCATCGAGCCCTATCCGGTGATATAAGTGTTTGCCGCGAAAGCGGCACATTTGTTCTTGTACTCACAAAAATACGGAAAAAAAAACGGGTAGAGAAACATTGAGAAAGAAGAGGTAAAAGACGAGCGCAACGCGCTCGTATTGGATAATAAACCTTACGGGTGGATTACTGGACGTGAGACCTTTCCGAAAATATAAGGTTGGCCGCCGGAGGCGGCGCTATATTGTTATTGTATGGGTTTTTCTTATTCTTATTATTATTTTTCTTCTATCCGTGTTTTTTTGGAATAAATCGCCCAAACTTTGACGAAAACTCCCCATTTTTTGCCCAAAATTATAAATCACGGCGATACACAGTGTCAAAAAGTTTCGTTAAAAAAATCACAAAAATGGCGCGTCAGCGCCCCCTGGAAAATCAAGATTACATTGCGCCTATGGAGAGACACCGAAAAATCTGAAAATTTTAGTTCGTCGTAGACGAAAAAAATTCGGCACAGTGATTGGTCACGTGAAGCCCAACAAAAAAACACATTACGCGGTTGCTAGGCAACCAACAGTATGGCGGCCATATTGGCCCGAAGAGGGACTTGGCGCCGAAGGCGCCATTTCATGCCCACGCATTTGAACGAACTCGTCCTAGGGCTTTTAACGCAGCGACTCCCCGTTCGCTCCAGATCATCTCCACATGTGGGAGATTAAAAGTTATTAAAAACTTTTTAATAGCATTTTTGGTTTTGCCGTGGCAACGCCATGAATTTGGCGTCCGTTTTCGCCGCTCGCCGCCGTGTTCAAACAGCCGTAACTCACACATACTTTGGCCGATTTGAACAAAACTTGAATCGTTGGTCGAGTCGTCGACCCCGGATGTTCTGATATAGGAATTTTGAAAATTGCTGCAATAGCGCCCCCTGCAGAGCACAAAATAAAAATGAATGGAGCCAAAAATTAAACTTTGTCGTACATGCATGAAATTTGGTACAGACATCCGTCACGTGATCCCGAACAAAAAATATATTGATGCCCCGCCCCTTTTCCCACCGTGTTGCCATGGCAACGACCCAATGTCAACTTTGTCGTAGCCAAACCAAAATTGGTACACTCGTGCGTCATGACTGTCCCAACAAAAAAGTACATTACACGGTTGCTAGGCAACCAACAGGAGGTCGGCCATTTTGGGAAAAAAGGCGCCGAAGGCGCCATTTCTTTTGCCAGCTCTTTTATAAACTCCACCGAGGGTGGCGGCGACATTATAAATAGGTAGGGCGCGGCAGCGCCCCCCGGCTATTGTACATTACATGGTTGCTAGGTGACCAACAGGAGGTCGGCCATTTTGGGACTATCGGCGCCGAAGGCGCCAATCCTTGCCTTTGCTCTTTTATAAACTCCACCGAGGGTGGCAGCGACATTATAAGCAGGTAGGGCGCGGCAGCGCCTCCCGGTTATTGCGGCGGCGTGCGGGAACCGGCGTCAATCGGCCACCGCGGCCCGCGAGGGCCTCCCAATGCCGCTTGCGGCTTTAATTCTTATTATTATTATTATTATTTTTCTTCTATCCGTGTTTTTTTGGAATAAATCGCCCAAACTTCGACGAAAACTTCCAATTTTTTGCCCAAAATTAGAAATCACGGCGATACACAGTGTCAAAAAGTTTCGTTACAAAAATCACAAAAATGGCGCGTCAGCGCCCCCTGGAAAATCAAGATTACATTGCGCCTATGGAGAGACACCGAAAAATCTGAAAATTTTAGTTCGTCATAGACGAAAAAAATTCGGCACAGTGATTGGTCACGTGAAGCCAAACAAAAAAACACATTACGCGGTTGCTAGGCAACCAACAGTATGGCGGCCATATTGGCCAGAAGATGGACTTGGCGCCGAAGGCGCCATTTCATGCCCACGCATTTGAACGAACTCGTCCTAGGCCGTTGAACGCAGCGACTCCCCGTTCGCTCCAGATCATCTCCACATGTGGGACATCAAAAGTTATTAAAAACTTTTTAATAGCATTTTTGGTTTTGCCGTGGCAACGCCATGAATTTGGCGTCCGTTTTCGCCGCTCGCCGCCGTGTTCAAACCGTCATAACTCACACATACTTTGGCCGATTTGAACAAAATTTTAACCGTTGGTCGAGTCGTTGACCCCGGATGTTTTGATATAGGAAATTTGAAAATTGCCGCAATAGCGCCCCCTGCAGAGCACAAAATAAAAATTAATGGAGCCAAAAATTTAACTTTGTCGTAGATGCATGAAATTTGGTACAGACATCCGTCACGTGATCCCGAACAAAAAATATATTGATGCCCCGCCCCTTTTCCCACCGTGTTGCCATGGCAACGACCCAATGTCAACTTTGTCGTAGCCAAACCAAAATTGGTACACTCGTGCGTGATGACTGTCCCAACAAAAAAGTACATTACACGGTTGCTAGGCAACCAACAGGAGGTCGGCCATTTTGTGAAAAAAGGCGCCGAAGGCGCCATTTCTTTTGCCAGCTCTTTTATAAACTCCACCGAGGGTGGCGCCGACATTATAAATAGGTAGGGCGCGGCAGCGCCCCCCGGCTATTGTAAATTACATGGTTGCTAGGTGACCAACAGGAGGTCGGCCATTTTGGGACTATCGGCGCCGAAGGCGCCAATCCTTGCCTTTGCTCTTTTATAAACTCCACCGAGGGTGGCAGCGACATTATAAGCAGGTATGGCGTGGCAGCGCCTCCCGGTTATTGCGGCGGCGTGCGGGAACCGGCGTCAATCGGCCACCGCGGCCCGCGAGGGCCTCCCAATGCCGCTTGCGGCTTTAATTCTTATTATTATTATTTTTCTTCTCCCCCCCCCGGAGCCAGTTTCAGCACTTTCCCACCGACGAAAAGTCCTGAATTTTTGCCCAAAATTCAATTAGGTGAAAAAAAAAAACTTCACATCTCCAAATTGTAAAAATTCAAAAAAATGGCGCGTCAGCGCCCCCTGGAAAAACGACGTTAACATTGCGCCCTATGGCAGGACGCCCCAAAATACCGCAAAACCCGAAAAACGTACTTTGTCGTAGACGAAAAAAATTCGGCACAGTTATTGGTCACGTGAAGCCAAACAAAAAAACACATTACGCGGTTGCTAGGCAACCAACAGTATGGCGGCCATATTGGCCCGAAGAGGGACTTGGCGCCGAAGGCGCCATTTCATGCCCACGCATTTGAACGAACTCGTCCTAGGCCGTTAAACGCAGCGACTCCCCGTTCGCTCCAGATCATCTCCACATGTGGGACATCAAAAGTTATTAAAAACTTTTTAATAGGATTTTTGGTTTTGCCGTGGCAACGCCATGAATTTGGCGTCCGTTTTCGCCGCTTGCCGCCGCGTTCAAACAGTCATAACTCGCACATACTTTGGCCGATTTGAGCGAAACTTGAATCGTTGGTCGAGTCGACGACCCCGGATGTTCTGATATAGGAATTTTGAAAATTGCTGCAATAGCGCCCCCTGCAGAGCACAAAATAAAAATGAATGGAGCCAAAAATTAAACTTTGTCGTAGATGCATGAAATTTGGCACAGACATCCGTCACGTGATCCCGAACAAAAAATATATTGATGCCCCGCCCCTTTTCCCACCGTGTTGCCATGGCAACGACCCAATGTCAACTTTGTCGTAGCCAAACCAAAATTGGTACACTCGTGCGTCATGACTGTCCCAACAAAAAAGTACATTACACGGTTGCTAGGCAACCAACAGAAGGTCAGCCATTTTGGGAAAAAAGGCGCCGAAGGCGCCATTTCTTTTGCCAGCTCTTTTATAAACTCCACCGAGGGTGGCGGCGACATTATAAATAGGTAGGGCGCGGCAGCGCCCCCCGGCTATTGTACATTACATGGTTGCTAGGTGACCAACAGGAGGTCGGCCATTTTGGGACTATCGGCGCCGAAGGCGCCAATCCTTGCCTTTGCTCTTTTATAAACTCCACCGAGGGTGGCAGCGACATTATAAGCAGGTAGGGCGCGGCAGCGCCTCCCGGTTATTGCGGCGGCGTGCGGGAACCGGCGTCAATCGGCCACCGCGGCCCGCGAGGGCCTCCCAATGCCGCTTGCGGCTTTAATTATTATTATTATTATTATTATTTTTATTCTCCGAAAAAAGTCCACTTTCCCACCGACGAAAAGTCCTGAATTTTTGCACAAAATTCAAGCACGTGAAAAAAACATTCTTCACATTTAGAAAATATAAAAAATCTCAAATATGGCGCGTCAGCGCCCCCTGGAAAATCACGTTTACATTGCGCCCTATGACAAGACCCGAAAAACCCGCAAATTTTAGTTCGTCGTAGACGAAAAAAATTCGGCACAGTGATTGGTCACGTGAAGCCCAACAAAAAAACACATTACGCGGTTGCTAGGCAACCAACAGTATGGCGGCCATATTGGCCCGAAGAGGGAATTGGCGCCGAAGGCGCCATTTCATGCCCACGCATTTGAACGAACTCGTCCTAGGCCGTTGAACGCAGCGACTCCCCGTTCGCTCCAGATCATCTCCACATGTGGGAGATTAAAAGTTATTAAAAACTTTTTAATAGGTTTAACGGTGTTGCCGTGGCAACGCCATGAATTTGGCGTCCGTTTTCGCCGCTCGCCGCCGTGTTCAAACAGCCGTAACTCACACATACTTTGGCCGATTTGAAAAAAAATTTAATCGTTGGTCGAGTCGTTGACCCCGGATGTTTTGATATAGGAATTTTGAAAATTGCCGCAATAGCGCCCCCTGCAGAGCACAAAATAAAAATGAATGGAGCCAAAAATTACACTTTGTCGTAGATGCATGAAATTTGGTACAGACATCCGTCACGTGATCCCGAACAAAAAATATATTGATGCCCCGCCCCTTTCCCCACCGTGTTGCCATGGCAACGACCCAATGTCAACTTTGCCGCAGCCTAACCAAAATCGGTACACGCGTGCGTCATGACTGTCCGAACAAAAAAGTACATTACATGGTTGCTAGGCGACCAACAGGAGGTCGGCCATTTTGGGAAAAATAAGCGCCGAAGGCGCCATTTCTTGCCTTTGCTCTTTTATAAACTCCACCGAGGGTGGCAGCGAAATTATAAGCAGGTAGGGCGCGGCAGCGCCTCCCGGTTATTGCGGCGGCGTGCGGGAACCGGCGTCAATCGGCCACCGCGGCCCGCGAGGGCCTCCCAATGCCGCTTGCGGCTTTAATTAGGCCCGAGCGGACCTGGCAGGTCTCGGGCCTCTTGTAATTGTACAAGCAGTGCGCGGAGCGCACTAAAGAAAGACGTGCGCGTAGCGCACGTCCCACGGGAAAAGAGCGCGGAGCGCTCAAAACCCATGTATGAGACAGTAATCAGGGGACTCCCGGCACCAACACCTGTCCGATGATATAGGCGTGTGCCGCGAAAGCGGCACATTTGTTGCTGCTCGTAAAAAAAAAAGGTGAAAACCACAGTGAAGGCGCAACATGGACAAGAAAGTGGTCGATGACGAGCGAAGCTCGTCATCGACCATGGCCACTCACCAAAGCCCAAAACACTGATACAGTGACTCAGGGCATCGAGCCCTATCCGGTGATATAAGTGTTTGCCGCGAAAGCGGCACATTTGTTCTTGTACTCACAAAAATACGGAAAAAAAAACGGGTAGAGAAACATTGAGAAAGAAGAGGTAAAAGACGAGCGCAACGCGCTCGTATTGGATAATAAACCTTACGGGTGGATTACTGGACGTGAGACCTTTCCGAAAATATAAGGTTGGCCGCCGGAGGCGGCGCTATATTGTTATTGTATGGGTTTTTCTTATTCTTATTATTATTTTTCTTCTATCCGTGTTTTTTTTGGAATAAATCGCCCAAACTTTGACGAAAACTCCCCATTTTTTGCCCAAAATTAGAAATCACGGCGATACACAGTGTCAAAAAGTTTCGTTAAAAAAATCACAAAAATGGCGCGTCAGCGCCCCCTGGAAAATCAAGATTACATTGCGCCTATGGAGAGACACCGAAAAATCTGAAAATTTTAGTTCGTCGTAGACGAAAAAAATTCGGCACAGTGATTGGTCACGTGAAGCCCAACAAAAAAACACATTACGCGGTTGCTAGGCAACCAACAGTATGGCGGCCATATTGGCCCGAAGAGGGACTTGGCGCCGAAGGCGCCATTTCATGCCCACGCATTTGAACGAACTCGTCCTAGGGCTTTTAACGCAGCGACTCCCCGTTCGCTCCAGATCATCTCCACATGTGGGAGATTAAAAGTTATTAAAAACTTTTTAATAGCATTTTTGGTTTTGCCGTGGCAACGCCATGAATTTGGCGTCCGTTTTCGCCGCTCGCCGCCGTGTTCAAACAGCCGTAACTCACACATACTTTGGCCGATTTGAACAAAACTTGAATCGTTGGTCGAGTCGTCGACCCCGGATGTTCTGATATAGGAATTTTGAAAATTGCTGCAATAGCGCCCCCTGCAGAGCACAAAATAAAAATGAATGGAGCCAAAAATTAAACTTTGTCGTACATGCATGAAATTTGGTACAGACATCCGTCACGTGATCCCGAACAAAAAATATATTGATGCCCCGCCCCTTTTCCCACCGTGTTGCCATGGCAACGACCCAATGTCAACTTTGTCGTAGCCAAACCAAAATTGGTACACTCGTGCGTCATGACTGTCCCAACAAAAAAGTACATTACACGGTTGCTAGGCAACCAACAGGAGGTCGGCCATTTTGGGAAAAAAGGCGCCGAAGGCGCCATTTCTTTTGCCAGCTCTTTTATAAACTCCACCGAGGGTGGCGGCGACATTATAAATAGGTAGGGCGCGGCAGCGCCCCCCGGCTATTGTACATTACATGGTTGCTAGGTGACCAACAGGAGGTCGGCCATTTTGGGACTATCGGCGCCGAAGGCGCCAATCCTTGCCTTTGCTCTTTTATAAACTCCACCGAGGGTGGCAGCGACATTATAAGCAGGTAGGGCGCGGCAGCGCCTCCCGGTTATTGCGGCGGCGTGCGGGAACCGGCGTCAATCGGCCACCGCGGCCCGCGAGGGCCTCCCAATGCCGCTTGCGGCTTTAATTTTTCTTATTATTATTATTATTATTTTTCTTCTCCCCCCCTAAATCCACTTTCCCACCGACGAAAAGTCCTGAATTTTTGCACAAAATTCAAGCACGTAAATCTAAGATCTTTCACATTTAGAAAATGTTAAAATTCAAAAAAATGGCGCGTCAGCGCCCCCTGGAAAAACCACGTTAACATTGCGCCCCATGTTAAACACCCCCAAAATGCCGCAAAACCCGAAAAACTTACTTCGTCGTAGACGAAAAAAATTCGGCACAGTGATTGGTCACGTGAAGCCGAACAAAAAAACACATTACGCGGTTGCTAGGCAACCAACAGTATGGCGGCCATATTGGCCCGAAGAGGGACTTGGCGCCGAAGGCGCCATTTCATGCCCACGCATTTGAACGAACTCGTCCTAGGCCGTTGAACGCAGCGACTCCCCGTTCGTTCCAGATCATCTCCACATGTGGGAGATTAAAAGTTGTTAAAAACTTTTTAATAGGATTTTTGGTTTTGCCGTGGCAACGCCATGAATTTGGCGTCCGTTTTCGCCGCTCGCCGCCGTGTTCAAACAGTCATAACTCACACATACTTTGGCCGATTTGAACAAAATTTTAACCGTTGGTCGAGTCGTCGACCCCGGATGTTTTGATATAGGAATTTTGAAAATTGCCGCAATAGCGCCCCCTGCAGAGCACAAAATAAAAATGAATGGAGCCAAAAATTAAACTTTGTCGTAGATGCATGAAATTTGGTACAGACATCCGTCACGTGATCCCGAACAAAAAATATATTGATGCCCCGCCCCTTTTCCCACCGTGTTGCCATGGCAACGACCCAATGTCAACTTTGCCGCAGACACACCAAAATCGGTACAGGCGTGCGTCATGACTGTCCGAACAAAAAAGTACATTACATGGTTGCTAGGTGACCAACAGGAGGTCGGCCATTTTGGGAAAATCAGCGCCGAAGGCACCATTTCTTTTGCCAGCTCTTTTATAAACTTCACCGAGGGTGGCAGCGACATTATGAGCTGGTAGGGCGCGGCAGCGCCCCCCGGTTATTGTAAATTACATGGTTGCTAGGTTACCAACAGGAGGTCGGCCATTTTGGGACAATCGGCGCCGAAGGCGCCATTTCTTGCCTGTGCTCTTTTATAAACTCCACCAAGGGTGGCAGCGACATTATAAGCAGGTAGGGCGCGGCAGCGCCTCCCGGTTATTGCGGCGGCGTGCGGGAACCGGCGTCAATCGGCCACCGCGGCCCGCGAGGGCCTCCCAATGCCGCTTGCGGCTTTAATTATTATTATTTTTTTTCCTCTCCCCCAAAACGCCAGTTTCGGCACTTTCCCACCGACGAAAACTCCTGAATTTTTGCCCAAAATTCAATTAGGTGAAAAAAAAAAACTTCACATCTCCAAATTGTAAAAATTCAAAAAAATGGCGCGTCAGCGCCCCCTGGAAAAACGACGTTAACATTGCGCCCTATGGCAGGACGCCCCAAAATACCGCAAAACCCGAAAAACGTACTTCGTCGTAGACGAAAAAAATTCGGCACAGTTATTGGTCACGTGAAGCCAAACAAAAAAACACATTACGCGGTTGCTAGGCAACCAACAGTATGGCGGCCATATTGGCCCGAAGAGGGACTTGGCGCCGAAGGCGCCATTTCATGCCCACGCATTTGAACGAACTCGTCCTAGGCCGTTAAACGCAGCGACTCCCCGTTCGCTCCAGATCATCTCCACATGTGGGACATCAAAAGTTATTAAAAACTTTTTAATAGGATTTTTGGTTTTGCCGTGGCAAATCCATGAATTTGGCGTCCGTTTTCGGCGCTCGCCGCCGTGTTCAAACAGCCGTAACTCACACATACTTTGGCCGATTTGAACAAAACTTGAATCGTTGGTCGAGTCGTCGACCCCGGATGTTTTGATATAGGAAATTTGAAAATTGCCGCAATAGCGCCCCCTGCAGAGCAGAAAATAAAAATGAATGGAGCCAAAAATTAAACTTTGTCGTAGATGCTTGAAATTTGGTACAGACATCCGTCACGTGATCCCGAACAAAAAATATATTGATGCCCCGCCCCTTTTCCCACCGTGTTGCCATGGCAACGACCCAATGTCAACTTTGTCGTAGCCAAACCAAAATTGGTACACTCGTGCGTCATGACTGTCCCAACAAAAAAGTACATTACACGGTTGCTAGGCAACCAACAGGAGGTCGGCCATTTTGGGAAAAAAGGCGCCGAAGGCGCCATTTCTTTTGCCAGCTCTTTTATAAACTCCACCGAGGGTGGCGGCGACATTATAAATAGGTAGGGCGCGGCAGCGCCCCCCGGCTATTGTACATTACATGGTTGCTAGGTGACCAACAGGAGGTCGGCCATTTTGGGACTATCGGCGCCGAAGGCGCCAATCCTTGCCTTTGCTCTTTTATAAACTCCACCGAGGGTGGCAGCGACATTATAAGCAGGTAGGGCGCGGCAGCGCCTCCCGGTTATTGCGGCGGCGTGCGGGAACCGGCGTCAATCGGCCACCGCGGCCCGCGAGGGCCTCCCAATGCCGCTTGCGGCTTTAATTATTATTATTTTTCCTCTCCCCACCTTAACTCCTTTATCTTGTGATGAAAAGTCCTGAATTTTGGCACATCATTCTAAAATGTTCACCGCTCGAATCGTGCAATTTCGAAATTTTACATTTCAAAAAAATTGCGCGTCAGCGCCCCCTGGAAAACTAGATTACATTGCACGTATGGCGAGACCCGAAAAACGTACTTCGTCGTAGACGAAAAAAATTCGGCACAGTTATTGGTCACGTGAAGCCCAACAAAAAAATACATTACGCGGTTGCTAGGCAACCAACAGTATGGCGGCCATATTGGCCCGAAGAGGGACTTGGCGCCGAAGGCGCCATTTCATGCCAACGCATTTGAACGAACTCGTCCTAGGCCGTTGAACGCAGCGACTCCCCGTTCGCTCCAGATCATCTCCACATGTGGGAGATTAAAAGTTATTAAAAACTTTTTAATAGGATTTTTGGTTTTGCCGTGGCAACGCCATGAATTTGGCGTCCGTTTTCGCCGCTCGCCGCCGTTTTCAAACAGCCGTAACTCGCACATACTTTGGCCGATTTGAGCGAAACTTGAATCGTTGGTCGAGTCGTCGACCCCGGATGTTTTGATATAGGAAATTTGAAAATTGCCGCAATAGCGCCCCCTGCAGAGCACAAAATAAAAATGAATGGAGCCAAAAATTAAACTTTTTCGTAGATTCATGAAATTTGGTACAGACATCCGTCACGTGATCCCGAACAAAAAATATATTGATGCCCCGCCCCTTTTCCCACCGTGTTGCCATGGCAACGACCCAATGTCAACTTTGCCGCAGCCAAACCAAAATTGGTACACGCGTGCGTCATGACTGTCCGAACAAAAAAGTACATTACATGGTTGCTAGGTGACCAACAGGAGGTCGGCCATTTTGGGAAAAATCAGCGCCGAAGGCGCCATTTCTTTTGCCAGCTCTTTTATAAACTCCACCGAGGGTGGCAGCGACATTATAAGCAGGTAGGGCGCGGCAGCGCCTCCCGGTTATTGCGGCGGCGTGCGGGAACCGGCGTCAATCGGCCACCGCGGCCCGCGAGGGCCTCCCAATGCCGCTTGCGGCTTTAATTAGGCCCGAGCGGACCTGGCAGGTCTCGGGCCTCTTGTAATTGTACAAGCAGTGCGCGGAGCGCACTAAAGAAAGACGTGCGCGTAGCGCACGTCCCACGGGAAAAGAGCGCGGAGCGCTCAAAACCCATGTATGAGACAGTAATCAGGGGGCTCCCGGCACCAACACCTGTCCGATGATATAGGCGTGTGCCGCGAAAGCGGCACATTTGTTGCTGCTTTTAAAAAAAAAGAGGTGAAAACCACAGTCAAGGCGCAACATGGACAAGAAAGTGGTCGATGACGAGCGAAGCTCGTCATCGACCATGGCCACTCACCAAAGCCCAAAACACTGATACAGTGAATCAGGGCATCGAGCCCTATCCGGTGATATAAGTATTTGCCGCGAAAGCGGCAAATTTGTTCTTGTACTCACAAAAATACAAAAAAAAAAACGGATAGAGAAACATTGAGAAAGAGGAGGTAAAAGACGAGCGCAACGCGCTCGTATTGGATAATAAACCTTACGGTTGGATTACTGGACGTGAGACCTTTCCGAATATATAAGGTTTGCCGCCGGAGGCGGCCCCATATTGTTATTGTATGGGTTTTTCTTATTATTATTATTATTTTTCTTCTCCCCCCCTAAATCCACTTTCCCACTGACGAAAAGTCCTGAATTTTTGCTCAAAATTCAAGCACGTGATTCTAAGAACTTTCACATTTAGAAAATTGAAAAATTCAAAAAAATGGCGCGTCAGCGCCCCCTGGAAAAACCACGTTAACATTGCGCCCTATGTAAAACACCCCCAAAATACCGCAAAACCTGAAAAACGTACTTTGTCGTAGACGAAAAAAATTCGGCACAGTGATTGGTCACGTGAAGCCAAACAAAAAAACACATTACGCGGTTGCTAGGCAACCAACAGTATGGCGGCCATATTGGCCCGAAGAGGGACTTGGCGCCGAAGGCGCCATTTCATGCCCACGCATTTGAACGAACTCGTCCTAGGGCTTTTAACGCAGCGACTCCCCGTTCGCTCCAGATCATCTCCACATGTGGGAGATTAAAAGTTATTAAAAACTTTTTAATAGCATTTTTGGTTTTGCCGTGGCAACGCCATGAATTTGGCGTCCGTTTTCGCCGCTCGCCGCCGTGTTCAAACAGCCGTAACTCACACATACTTTGGCCGATTTGAACAAAACTTGAATCGTTGGTCGAGTCGTCGACCCCGGATGTTTTGATATAGGAATTTTGAAAATTGCCGCAATAGCGCCCCCTGCAGAGCACAAAATAAAAATGAATGGAGCCAAAAATTAAACTTTGTCGTAGATGCATGAAATTTGGTACAGACATCCGTCACGTGATCCCGAATAAAAAATATATTGATGCCCCGCCCCTTTTCCCACCGTGTTGCCATGGCAACGACCCAATGTCAACTTTGCCGCAGCCAAACCAAAATTGGTACACGCGTGCGTCATGACTGTCCGAACAAAAAAGTACATTACATGGTTGCTAGGTGACCAACAGGAGGTCGGCCATTTTGGGAAAAATCAGCGCCGAAGGCGCCATTTCTTTTGCCAGCTCTTTTATAAACTCCACCGAGGGTGGCAGCGACATTATAAGCAGGTAGGGCGCGGCAGCGCCTCCCGGTTATTGCGGCGGCGTGCGGGAACCGGCGTCAATCGGCCACCGCGGCCCGCGAGGGCCTCCCAATGCCGCTTGCGGCTTTAATTATTATTATTATTATTTTTCCTCTCCCCACCTTAACTCCTTTATCTTGTGATGAAAAGTCCTGAATTTTGGCACATAATTCTAAAATGTTAACCGCTCGAATCGTGCAATTTCGAAATTTTACATTTCAAAAAAATGGCGCGTCAGCGCCCCCTGGAAAACTAGATTACATTGCACGTATGGCGAGACCCGAAAAACGTACTTCGTCGTAGACGAAAAAAATTCGGCACAGTTATTGGTCACGTGAAGCCAAACAAAAAAACACATTACGCGGTTGCTAGGCAACCAACAGTATGGCGGCCATATTGGCCCGAAGAGGGAATTGGCGCCGAAGGCGCCATTTCATGCCCACGCATTTGAACGAACTCGTCCTAGGCCGTTGAACGCAGCGACTCCCCGTTCGCTCCAGATCATCTCCACATGTGGGAGATTAAAAGTTGTTAAAAACTTTTTAATAGGTTTAAAGGTGTTGCCGTGGCAACGCCGTGAATTTGGCGTCCGTTTTCGCCGCTCGCCGCCGTGTTCAAACAGTCATAACTCACACATACTTTGGCCGATTTGAACAAAATTTTAACCGTTGGTCGAGTCGTCGACCCCGGATGTTTTGATATAGGAAATTTGAAAATTGCCGCAATAGCGCCCCCTGCAGAGCACAAAATAAAAATGAATGAGGACAAAAATTAAACTTTGTCGTAGATGCATGAAATTTGGTACAGACATCCGTCACGTGATCCCGAACAAAAAATATATTGATGCCCCGCCCCTTTCCCCACCGTGTTGCCATGGCAACGACCCAATGTCAACTTTGCCGCAGCCTAACCAAAATCGGTACACGCGTGCGTCATGACTGTCCGAACAAAAAAGTACATTACACGGTTGCTAGGCAACCAACAGGAGGTCGGCCATTTTGGGAAAATCAGCGCCGAAGGCGCCATTTCTTTTGCCAGCTCTTTTAGAAACTCCACCGAGGGTGGCGGCGGCATTATAAGCAGGTAGGGCGCGGCAGCGCCCCCCGGTTATTGTACATTACATGGTTGCTAGGTGACCAACAGGAGGTCGGCCATTTTGGGACAATTGGCGCCAAAGGCGCCATTTCTTGCCTATGCTCTTTTATAAACTCCACCGAGGGTGGCAGCGACATTATAAGCAGGTAGGGCGCGGCAGCGCCTCCCGGTTATTGCGGCGGCGTGCGGGAACCGGCGTCAATCGGCCACCGCGGCCCGCGAGGGCCTCCCAATGCCGCTTGCGGCTTTAATTATTATTATTTTTCTTCTCCGAAAAAAGTCCACTTTCCCACTGACGAAAAGTCCTGAATTTTTGCACAAAATTCAAGCACATGAAAAAAACATTTTTCACATTTAGAAAAAAAAAAAAATCTCAAAGATGGCGCGTCAGCGCCCCCTGGAAAATCAAGTTTACATTGCGCCCTATGACAAGACCCGAAAACCCCGAAAATTTTAGTTTGTCGTAGACGAAAAAAATTCGGCACAGTTATTGGTCACGTGAAGCCAAACAAAAAAACACATTACGCGGTTGCTAGGCAACCAACAGTATGGCGGCCATATTGGCCCGAAGAGGGACTTGGCGCCGAAGGCGCCATTTCATGCCCACGCATTTGAACGAACTCGTCCTAGGCTGTTAAACGCAGAGACTCCCCGTTCGCTCCAGATCATCTCCACATGTGGGACATCAAAAGTTATTAAAAACTTTTTAATAGGATTTTTGGTTTTGCCGTGGCAACGCCATGAATTTGGCGTCCGTTTTCGCCGCTCGCCGCCGCGTTCAAACAGTCATAACTCGCACATACTTTGGCCGATTTGAGCGAAACTTGAATCGTTGGTCGAGTCGTTGACCCCGGATGTTCTGATATAGGAAATTTGAAAATTGCCGCAATAGCGCCCCCTGCAGAGCACAAAATATAAATGAATGGAGCCAAAAATTAAACTTTGCCGTAGATGCATGAAATTTGGTACAGACATCCGTCACGTGATCCCGAACAAAAAATATATTGATGCCCCGCCCCTTTTTCCATCGTGTTGCCATGGCAACGGCCCAATGTCAACTTTGCCGCAGCCAAACCAAAATTGGTACACGCGTGCGTCATGACTGTCCGAACAAAAAAGTACATTATGTGGTTGCTAGGCGACCAACAGGAGGTCGGCCATTTTGGGAAAATCAGCGCCGAAGGCGCCATTTCTTTTGCCAGCTCTTTTATAAACTCCACCGAGGGTGGCAGCGACATTATAAGCAGGTAGGGCGCGGCAGCGCCTCCCGGTTATTGCGGCGGCGTGCGCGAACCGGCGTCAATCGGCCACCGCGGCCCGCGAGGGCCTCCCAATGCCGCTTGCGGCTTTAATTATTATTATTATTTTTTTTCCTCTCCCCCAAAACGCCAGTTTCGGCACTTTCCCACCGACGAAAAGTCCTGAATTTTTGCCCAAAATTCAATTAGGTGAAAAAAAAAAACTTCACATCTCCAAATTGTAAAAATTCAAAAAAATGGCGCGTCAGCGCCCCCTGGAAAAACGACGTTAACATTGCGCCCAATGGCAGGACGCCCCAAAAATAGGATATTAGCGAAAAACGTACTTCGTCGTAGACGAAAAAAATTCGGCACAGTGATTGGTCACGTGAAGCCCAACAAAAAAACACATTACGCGGTTGCTAGGCAACCAACAGTATGGCGGCCATATTGGCCAGAAGAGGGACTTGGCGCCGAAGGCGCCATTTCATGCCCACACATTTGAACGAACTCGTCCTAGGCCGTTAAACGCAGCGACTCCCCGTTCGCTCCAGATCATCTCCACATGTGGGACATCAAAAGTTATTAAAAACTTTTTAATAGGATTTTTGGTTTTGCCGTGGCAACGCCATGAATTTGGCGTCCGTTTTCGCCGCTCGCCGCCGTGTTCAAACAGTCATAACTCGCACATACTTTGGCCGATTTGAACAAAACTTGAATCGTTGGTCGAGTCGTCGACCCCGGATGTTCTGATATAGGAAATTTGAAAATTGCCGCAATAGCGCCCCCTGCAGAGCACAAAATAAAAATGAATGGAGCCAAAAATTAAACTTTGTCGTAGATGCATGAAATTTGGTAGAGATATCCGTCACGTGATCCCGAACAAAAAATATATTGATGCCCCGCCCCTTTTCCCACCGTGTTGCCATGGCAACCACCCAATGTCAACTTTGCCGCAGCCAAACCAAAATTGGTACACATGTGCGTCATGACTGTCCGAACAAAAAAGTACATTACATGGTTGCTAGGCGACCAACAGGAGGTCGGCCATTTTGGGACAATCGGCGCCGAAGGCGCCATTTCTTGCCTATGCTCTTTTATAAACTCCACCGAGGGTGGCAGCGACATTATAAGCCGGTAGGGCGCGGCAGCGCCTCCCAGTTATTGTACATTACATGGTTGTTAGGTGACCGACAGGAGGTCGGCCATTTTGGGACAATCGGCGCCGAAGGCGCCATTTCTTGTCTATGCTCTTTTATAAACTCCACCGAGGGTGGCAGCGACTTTATAAGCAGGTAGGGCGCGGCAGCGCCTCCCGGTTATTGCGGCGGCGTGCGAGAACCGGCGTCAATCGGCCACCGCGGCCCGCGAGGGCCTCCCAATGCCGCTTGCGGCTTTAATTCTTATTATTATTATTTTTCTTCTCCCCCCCCGGAGCCAGTTTCAGCACTTTCCCACCGACGAAAAGTCCTGAATTTTTGCCCAAAATTCAATTAGGTGAAAAAAAAAAACTTCACATCTCCAAATTGTAAAAATTCAAAAAAATGGCGCGTCAGCGCCCCCTGGAAAAACGACGTTAACATTGCGCCCTATGGCAGGACGCCCCAAAATACCGCAAAACCCGAAAAACGTACTTTGTCGTAGACGAAAAAAATTCGGCACAGTTATTGGTCACGTGAAGCCAAACAAAAAAACACATTACGCGGTTGCTAGGCAACCAACAGTATGGCGGCCATATTGGCCCGAAGAGGGACTTGGCGCCGAAGGCGCCATTTCATGCCCACGCATTTGAACGAACTCGTCCTAGGCCGTTAAACGCAGCGACTCCCCGTTCGCTCCAGATCATCTCCACATGTGGGACATCAAAAGTTATTAAAAACTTTTTAATAGGATTTTTGGTTTTGCCGTGGCAACGCCATGAATTTGGCGTCCGTTTTCGCCGCTCGCCGCCGCGTTCAAACAGTCATAACTCGCACATACTTTGGCCGATTTGAGCGAAACTTGAATCGTTGGTCGAGTCGACGACCCCGGATGTTCTGATATAGGAATTTTGAAAATTGCTGCAATAGCGCCCCCTGCAGAGCACAAAATAAAAATGAATGGAGCCAAAAATTAAACTTTGTCGTAGATGCATGAAATTTGGCACAGACATCCGTCACGTGATCCCGAACAAAAAATATATTGATGCCCCGCCCCTTTTCCCACCGTGTTGCCATGGCAACGACCCAATGTCAACTTTGTCGTAGCCAAACCAAAATTGGTACACTCGTGCGTCATGACTGTCCCAACAAAAAAGTACATTACACGGTTGCTAGGCAACCAACAGGAGGTCAGCCATTTTGGGAAAAAAGGCGCCGAAGGCGCCATTTCTTTTGCCAGCTCTTTTATAAACTCCACCGAGGGTGGCGGCGACATTATAAATAGGTAGGGCGCGGCAGCGCCCCCCGGCTATTGTACATTACATGGTTGCTAGGTGACCAACAGGAGGTCGGCCATTTTGGGACTATCGGCGCCGAAGGCGCCAATCCTTGCCTTTGCTCTTTTATAAACTCCACCGAGGGTGGCAGCGACATTATAAGCAGGTAGGGCGCGGCAGCGCCTCCCGGTTATTGCGGCGGCGTGCGGGAACCGGCGTCAATCGGCCACCGCGGCCCGCGAGGGCCTCCCAATGCCGCTTGCGGCTTTAATTAGGCCCGAGCGGACCTGGCAGGTCTCGGGCCTCTTGTAATTGTACAAGCAGTGCGCGGAGCGCACTAAAGAAAGACGTGCGCGTAGCGCACGTCCCACGGGAAAAGAGCGCGGAGCGCTCAAAACCCATGTATGAGACAGTAATCAGGGGGCTCCCGGCACCAACACCTGTCCGATGATATAGGCGTGTGCCGCGAAAGCGGCACATTTGTTGCTGCTCGTAAAAAAAAAAGGTGAAAACCACAGTGAAGGCGCAACATGGAAAAGAAAGTGGTCGATGACGAGCGAAGCTCGTCATCGACCATGGCCACTCACCAAAGCCCAAAACACTGATACAGTGACTCAGGGCATCGAGCCCTATCCGGTGATATAAGTATTTGCCGCGAAAGCGGCAAATTTGTTCTTGTACTCACAAAAATACGAAAAAAAAAAACGGATAGAGAAACATTGAGAAAGAGGAGGTAAAAGTCGAGCGCAACGCGCTCGTATTGGATAATAAACCTTACGGTTGGATTACTGGACGTGAGACCTTTCCGAATATATAAGGTTTGCCGCCGGAGGCGGCCCCATATTGTTATTGTATGAGTTTTTCTTTTTATTATTATTATTAGGCCCGAGCGGACCTGGCAGGTCTCGGGCCTCTTGTAATTGTACAAGCAGTGCGCGGAGCGCACTAAAGAAAGACGTGCGCGTAGCGCACGTCCCACGGGAAAAGAGCGCGGAGCGCTCAAAACCCATGTATGAGACAGTAATCAGGGGACTCCCGGCACCAACACCTGTCCGATGATATAGGCGTGTGCCGCGAAAGCGGCACATTTGTTGCTGCTCGTAAAAAAAAAAGGTGAAAACCACAGTGAAGGCGCAACATGGACAAGAAAGTGGTCGATGACGAGCGAAGCTCGTCATCGACCATGGCCACTCACCAAAGCCCAAAACACTGATACAGTGACTCAGGGCATCGAGCCCTATCCGGTGATATAAGTGTTTGCCGCGAAAGCGGCACATTTGTTCTTGTACTCACAAAAATACGGAAAAAAAAACGGGTAGAGAAACATTGAGAAAGAAGAGGTAAAAGACGAGCGCAACGCGCTCGTATTGGATAATAAACCTTACGGGTGGATTACTGGACGTGAGACCTTTCCGAAAATATAAGGTTGGCCGCCGGAGGCGGCGCTATATTGTTATTGTATGGGTTTTTCTTATTCTTATTATTATTTTTCTTCTATCCGTGTTTTTTTGGAATAAATCGCCCAAACTTTGACGAAAACTCCCCATTTTTTGCCCAAAATTAGAAATCACGGCGATACACAGTGTCAAAAAGTTTCGTTAAAAAAATCACAAAAATGGCGCGTCAGCGCCCCCTGGAAAATCAAGATTACATTGCGCCTATGGAGAGACACCGAAAAATCTGAAAATTTTAGTTCGTCGTAGACGAAAAAAATTCGGCACAGTGATTGGTCACGTGAAGCCCAACAAAAAAACACATTACGCGGTTGCTAGGCAACCAACAGTATGGCGGCCATATTGGCCCGAAGAGGGACTTGGCGCCGAAGGCGCCATTTCATGCCCACGCATTTGAACGAACTCGTCCTAGGGCTTTTAACGCAGCGACTCCCCGTTCGCTCCAGATCATCTCCACATGTGGGAGATTAAAAGTTATTAAAAACTTTTTAATAGCATTTTTGGTTTTGCCGTGGCAACGCCATGAATTTGGCGTCCGTTTTCGCCGCTCGCCGCCGTGTTCAAACAGCCGTAACTCACACATACTTTGGCCGATTTGAACAAAACTTGAATCGTTGGTCGAGTCGTCGACCCCGGATGTTCTGATATAGGAATTTTGAAAATTGCTGCAATAGCGCCCCCTGCAGAGCACAAAATAAAAATGAATGGAGCCAAAAATTAAACTTTGTCGTACATGCATGAAATTTGGTACAGACATCCGTCACGTGATCCCGAACAAAAAATATATTGATGCCCCGCCCCTTTTCCCACCGTGTTGCCATGGCAACGACCCAATGTCAACTTTGTCGTAGCCAAACCAAAATTGGTACACTCGTGCGTCATGACTGTCCCAACAAAAAAGTACATTACACGGTTGCTAGGCAACCAACAGGAGGTCGGCCATTTTGGGAAAAAAGGCGCCGAAGGCGCCATTTCTTTTGCCAGCTCTTTTATAAACTCCACCGAGGGTGGCGGCGACATTATAAATAGGTAGGGCGCGGCAGCGCCCCCCGGCTATTGTACATTACATGGTTGCTAGGTGACCAACAGGAGGTCGGCCATTTTGGGACTATCGGCGCCGAAGGCGCCAATCCTTGCCTTTGCTCTTTTATAAACTCCACCGAGGGTGGCAGCGACATTATAAGCAGGTAGGGCGCGGCAGCGCCTCCCGGTTATTGCGGCGGCGTGCGGGAACCGGCGTCAATCGGCCACCGCGGCCCGCGAGGGCCTCCCAATGCCGCTTGCGGCTTTAATTTTTCTTATTATTATTATTATTATTTTTCTTCTCCCCCCCTAAATCCACTTTCCCACCGACGAAAAGTCCTGAATTTTTGCACAAAATTCAAGCACGTAAATCTAAGATCTTTCACATTTAGAAAATGTTAAAATTCAAAAAAATGGCGCGTCAGCGCCCCCTGGAAAAACCACGTTAACATTGCGCCCCATGTTAAACACCCCCAAAATGCCGCAAAACCCGAAAAACTTACTTCGTCGTAGACGAAAAAAATTCGGCACAGTGATTGGTCACGTGAAGCCGAACAAAAAAACACATTACGCGGTTGCTAGGCAACCAACAGTATGGCGGCCATATTGGCCCGAAGAGGGACTTGGCGCCGAAGGCGCCATTTCATGCCCACGCATTTGAACGAACTCGTCCTAGGCCGTTGAACGCAGCGACTCCCCGTTCGCTCCAGATCATCTCCACATGTGGGAGATTAAAAGTTGTTAAAAACTTTTTAATAGGATTTTTGGTTTTGCCGTGGCAACGCCATGAATTTGGCGTCCGTTTTCGCCGCTCGCCGCCGTGTTCAAACAGTCATAACTCACACATACTTTGGCCGATTTGAACAAAATTTTAACCGTTGGTCGAGTCGTCGACCCCGGATGTTTTGATATAGGAATTTTGAAAATTGCCGCAATAGCGCCCCCTGCAGAGCACAAAATAAAAATGAATGGAGCCAAAAATTAAACTTTGTCGTAGATGCATGAAATTTGGTACAGACATCCGTCACGTGATCCCGAACAAAAAATATATTGATGCCCCGCCCCTTTTCCCACCGTGTTGCCATGGCAACGACCCAATGTCAACTTTGCCGCAGACACACCAAAATCGGTACAGGCGTGCGTCATGACTGTCCGAACAAAAAAGTACATTACATGGTTGCTAGGTGACCAACAGGAGGTCGGCCATTTTGGGAAAATCAGCGCCGAAGGCACCATTTCTTTTGCCAGCTCTTTTATAAACTTCACCGAGGGTGGCAGCGACATTATGAGCTGGTAGGGCGCGGCAGCGCCCCCCGGTTATTGTAAATTACATGGTTGCTAGGTTACCAACAGGAGGTCGGCCATTTTGGGACAATCGGCGCCGAAGGCGCCATTTCTTGCCTGTGCTCTTTTATAAACTCCACCAAGGGTGGCAGCGACATTATAAGCAGGTAGGGCGCGGCAGCGCCTCCCGGTTATTGCGGCGGCGTGCGGGAACCGGCGTCAATCGGCCACCGCGGCCCGCGAGGGCCTCCCAATGCCGCTTGCGGCTTTAATTATTATTATTTTTTTTCCTCTCCCCCAAAACGCCAGTTTCGGCACTTTCCCACCGACGAAAACTCCTGAATTTTTGCCCAAAATTCAATTAGGTGAAAAAAAAAAACTTCACATCTCCAAATTGTAAAAATTCAAAAAAATGGCGCGTCAGCGCCCCCTGGAAAAACGACGTTAACATTGCGCCCTATGGCAGGACGCCCCAAAATACCGCAAAACCCGAAAAACGTACTTCGTCGTAGACGAAAAAAATTCGGCACAGTTATTGGTCACGTGAAGCCAAACAAAAAAACACATTACGCGGTTGCTAGGCAACCAACAGTATGGCGGCCATATTGGCCCGAAGAGGGACTTGGCGCCGAAGGCGCCATTTCATGCCCACGCATTTGAACGAACTCGTCCTAGGCCGTTAAACGCAGCGACTCCCCGTTCGCTCCAGATCATCTCCACATGTGGGACATCAAAAGTTATTAAAAACTTTTTAATAGGATTTTTGGTTTTGCCGTGGCAAATCCATGAATTTGGCGTCCGTTTTCGGCGCTCGCCGCCGTGTTCAAACAGCCGTAACTCACACATACTTTGGCCGATTTGAACAAAACTTGAATCGTTGGTCGAGTCGTCGACCCCGGATGTTTTGATATAGGAAATTTGAAAATTGCCGCAATAGCGCCCCCTGCAGAGCAGAAAATAAAAATGAATGGAGCCAAAAATTAAACTTTGTCGTAGATGCTTGAAATTTGGTACAGACATCCGTCACGTGATCCCGAACAAAAAATATATTGATGCCCCGCCCCTTTTCCCACCGTGTTGCCATGGCAACGACCCAATGTCAACTTTGTCGTAGCCAAACCAAAATTGGTACACTCGTGCGTCATGACTGTCCCAACAAAAAAGTACATTACACGGTTGCTAGGCAACCAACAGGAGGTCGGCCATTTTGGGAAAAAAGGCGCCGAAGGCGCCATTTCTTTTGCCAGCTCTTTTATAAACTCCACCGAGGGTGGCGGCGACATTATAAATAGGTAGGGCGCGGCAGCGCCCCCCGGCTATTGTACATTACATGGTTGCTAGGTGACCAACAGGAGGTCGGCCATTTTGGGACTATCGGCGCCGAAGGCGCCAATCCTTGCCTTTGCTCTTTTATAAACTCCACCGAGGGTGGCAGCGACATTATAAGCAGGTAGGGCGCGGCAGCGCCTCCCGGTTATTGCGGCGGCGTGCGGGAACCGGCGTCAATCGGCCACCGCGGCCCGCGAGGGCCTCCCAATGCCGCTTGCGGCTTTAATTATTATTATTATTATTTTTCTTCTCCGAAAAAAGTCCACTTTCCCACTGACGAAAAGTCCTGAATTTTTGCACAAAATTCAAGCACATGAAAAAAACATTTTTCACATTTAGAAAAAAAAAAAATTCTCAAAGATGGCGCGTCAGCGCCCCCTGGAAAATCAAGTTTACATTGCGCCCTATGACAAGACCCGAAAACCCCGAAAATTTTAGTTTGTCGTAGACGAAAAAAATTCGGCACAGTTATTGGTCACGTGAAGCCAAACAAAAAAACACATTACGCGGTTGCTAGGCAACCAACAGTATGGCGGCCATATTGGCCAGAAGAGGGAATTGGCGCCGAAGGCGCCATTTCATGCCCTCGCATTTGAACGAACTCGTCCTAGGCCGTTGAACGCAGCGACTCCCCGTTCGCTCCAGATCATCTCCACATGTGGGACATCAAAAGTTATTAAAAACTTTTTAATAGGCTTTTTGGTTTTGCCGTGGCAACGCCATGAATTTGGCGTCCGTTTTCGCCGCTCGCCGCCGCGTTCAAACAGTCATAACTCGCACATACTTTGGCCGATTTGAGCGAAACTTGAATCGTTGGTCGAGTCGTTGACCCCGGATGTTTTGATATAGGAATTTTGAAAATTGCCGCTATAGCGCCCCCTGCAGAGCACAAAATAAAAATGAATGGAGCCAAAATTTCAACTTTGTCGTACATGCATGAAATTTGGTACAGACATCCGTCACGTGATCCCGAACAAAAAATATATTGATGCCCCGCCCCTTTTCCCACCGTGTTGCCATGGCAACGACCCAATGTCAACTTTGTCGTAGCCAAACCAAAATTGGTACACGCGTGCGTCATGACTGTCCAAACAAAAAAGTACATTACATGGTTGCTAGGCGACCAACAGGAGGTCGGCCATTTTGGGAAATATCCAGTGATCTGGTGCCGAAAGCGCCATTTCATGCCCACGCATTTGAACGAACTCGTCCTAGGCCGTTGAACGCAGCGACTCCCCGTTCGCTCCAGATCATCTCCACATGTGGGAGATTAAAACTTGTTAAAAACTTTTTAATAGCATTTTTGGTTTTGCCGTGGCAACGCCATGAATTTGGCGTCCATTTTCGCCGCTCGCCGCCGTGTTCAAACAGCCGTAACTCACACATACTTTGGCCGATTTGAGCGAAACTTGAATCGTTGGTCGAGTCGTCGACCCCGGATGTTTTGATATAGGAATTTTGAACATTGCCGCAATAGCGCCCCCTGCAGAGCACAAAATAAAAATGAATGGAGCCAAAAATTACACTTTGTCGTAGGTTCATGAAATTTGGTACAGACATCCGTCACGTGATCCCGAACAAAAAATACATTGATGCCCGCCCCTTTTCCCACCGTGTTGCCATGGCAACGACCCAATGTCAACTTTGCCGTAGCCAAACCAAAATCGGTACACGCGTGCGTCATGACTGTCCGAACAAAAAAGTACATAACATGGTTGCTAGGCGACCAACAGGAGGTCGGCCATTTTGGGAAAATCAGCGCCGAAGGCGCCATTTCTTTTGCCAGCTCTTTTATGAACTCCACCGAGGGCGGCAGCGACATTATAAGCAGGTAGGGCGCGGCAGCGCCCCCCGGTTATTGTTCATTACATGGTTGCTAGGTGACCAACAGGAGGTCGGCCATTTTGGGACAATTGGCGCCGAAGGCGCCATTTCTTGCCTATGCTCTTTTATAAACTCCACCGAGGGTGGCAGCGACATTATAAGCAGGTAGGGCGCGGTAGCGCCTCCCGGTTATTGCGGCGGCGTGCGGGAACCGGCGTCAATCGGCCACCGCGGCCCGCGAGGGCCTCCCAATGCCGCTTGCGGCTTTAATTATTAGGCCCGAGCGGACCTGGCAGGTCTCGGGCCTCTTGTAATTGTACAAGCAGTGCGCGGAGCGCACTGAAAAAAGACGTGCGCGTAGCGCACGTCCCACGGGAAAAGAGCGCGGAGCGCTCAAGACCCATGTAAGAGACAGTAATCAGGGGGCTCCCGGTACCAACACCTGTCCGATGATATAGGCGTGTGCCGCGAAAGCGGCACATTTGTTGCTGCTTTTAAAAAAAAAAAGGTGAAAACCACAGTGAAGGCGCAACATGGACAAGAAAGTGGTCGATGACGAGCGAAGCTCGTCATCGACCATGGCCACTCACTAAAACACTGATACAGTGACTCAGGGCATCGAGCCCTATCCGGTGATATAAGTATTTGCCGCGAAAGCGGCAAATTTGTTCTTGTACTCACAAAAATACGGGGAAAAAAACGGATAGAGAAACATTGAGAAAGAGGAGGTAAAAGACGAGCGCAACGCGCTCGTATTGGACTATAAACCTTACGGGTGGATTACTGGACGTGAGACCTTTCCGAATATATAAGGTTGGCCGCCGGAGGCGGCGCTATATTGTTATTGTATGGGTTTTTCTTATTCTTATTATTATTTTTCTTCTATCCGTGTTTTTTTGGAATAAATCGCCCAAACTTCGACGAAAACTCCCAATTTTTTGCCCAAAATTAGAAATCACGGCGATACACAGTGTCAAAAAGTTTCGTTAAAAAAATCACAAAAATTGCGCGTCAGCGCCCCCTGGAAAATCAAGATTACATTGCGCCTATGGAGAGACACCGAAAAATCTGAAAATTTTAGTTCGTCGTAGACGAAAAAAATTCGGCACAGTTATTGGTCACGTGAAGCCCAACAAAAAAACACATTACGCGGTTGCTAGGCAACCAACAGTATGGCGGCCATATTGGCCCGAAGAGGGACTTGGCGCCGAAGGCGCCATTTCATGCCCACGCATTTGAACGAACTCGTCCTAGGGCTTTTAACGCAGCGACTCCCCGTTCGCTCCAGATCATCTCCACATGTGGGAGATTAAAAGTTATTAAAAACTTTTTAATAGGTTTAACGGTGTTGCCGTGGCAACGCCATGAATTTGGCGTCCGTTTTCGCCGCTCGCCGCCGTGTTCAAACAGCCGTAACTCGCACATACTTTGGCCGATTTGAACAAAATTTTAACCGTTGGTCGAGTCGTTGACCCCGGATGTTTTGATATAGGAAATTTGAAAATTGCCGCAATAGCGCCCCCTGCAGAGCACAAAATAAAAATTAATGGAGCCAAAAATTTAACTTTGTCGTAGATGCATGAAATTTGGTACAGACATCCGTCACGTGATCCCGAACAAAAAATATATTGATGCCCCGCCCCTTTTCCCACCGTGTTGCCATGGCAACGACCCAATGTCAACTTTGTCGTAGCCAAACCAAAATTGGTACACTCGTGCGTGATGACTGTCCCAACAAAAAAGTACATTACACGGTTGCTAGGCAACCAACAGGAGGTCGGCCATTTTGTGAAAAAAGGCGCCGAAGGCGCCATTTCTTTTGCCAGCTCTTTTATAAACTCCACCGAGGGTGGCGCCGACATTATAAATAGGTAGGGCGCGGCAGCGCCCCCCGGCTATTGTAAATTACATGGTTGCTAGGTGACCAACAGGAGGTCGGCCATTTTGGGACTATCGGCGCCGAAGGCGCCAATCCTTGCCTTTGCTCTTTTATAAACTCCACCGAGGGTGGCAGCGACATTATAAGCAGGTAGGGCGCGGCAGCGCCTCCCGGTTATTGCGGCGGCGTGCGGGAACCGGCGTCAATCGGCCACCGCGGCCCGCGAGGGCCTCCCAATGCCGCTTGCGGCTTTAATTATTATTATTATTTTTCTTCTCCCCCCCCCGGAGCCAGTTTCGGCACTTTCCCACCGACGAAAAGTCCTGAATTTTTGCCCAAAATTCAATTAGGTGAAAAAAAAAAACTTCACATCTCCAAATTGTAAAAATTCAAAAAAATGGCGCGTCAGCGCCCCCTGGAAAAACGACGTTAACATTGCGCCCTATGGCAGGACCCCCCAAAAATAGGATATTACAGAAAAACGTACTTCGTCGTAGACGAAAAAAATTCGGCACAGTGATTGGTCACGTGAAGCCAAACAAAAAAACACATTACGCGGTTGCTAGGCAACCAACAGTATGGCGGCCATATTGGCCCGAAGAGGGACTTGGCGCCGAAGGCGCCATTTCATGCCCACGCATTTGAACGAACTCGTCCTAGGCCGTTGAACGCAGCGACTCCCCGTTCGCTCCAGATCATCTCCACATGTGGGACATCAAAAGTTATTAAAAACTTTTTAATAGCATTTTTGGTTTTGCCGTGGCAACGCCATGAATTTGGCGTCCGTTTTCGCCGCTCGCCGCCGTGTTCAAACAGTCGTAACTCACACATACTTTGGCCGATTTGAACAAAATTTTCACCGTTGGTCGAGTCGTCGACCCCGGATGTTTTGATATAGGAAATTTGAAAATTGCCGCAATAGCGCCCCCTGCAGAGCACAAAATAAAAATGAATGGAGCCAAAAATTAAACTTTGTCGTAGATTCATGAAATTTGGTACAGACATCCGTCACGTGATCCCGAACAAAAAATACATTGATGCCCCGCCCCTTTCCCCACCGTGTTGCCATGGCAACGACCCAATGTCGACTTTGACACAGCCTAACCAAAATTGGTACACGCGTGCGTCATGACTGTCCGAACAAAAAAGTACATTACATGGTTGCTAGGTGACCAACAGGAGGTCGGCCATTTTGGGACAATCGGCGCCGAAGGCGCCATTTCTTTTGCCTGCTCTTTTCTAAACTCCACCGAGTGTGGCAGCGACATTATACGCAGGTAGGGCGCGGCAGCGCCTCCCGGTTATTGCGGCGGCGTGCGGGAACCGGCGTCAACCGGCCACCGCGGCCCGCGAGGGCCTCCAAATGCCGCTTGCGGCTTTAATTATTATTATTTTTTTTCCTCTCCCCCAAAACGCCAGTTTCGGCACTTTCCCACCGACGAAAACTCCTGAATTTTTGCCCAAAATTCAATTAGGTGAAAAAAAAAAAACTTCACATCTCCAAATTGTAAAAATTCAAAAAAATGGCGCGTCAGCGCCCCCTGGAAAAACGACGTTAACATTGCGCCCTATGGCAGGACGCCCCAAAATACCGCAAAACCCGAAAAACGTACTTCGTCGTAGACGAAAAAAATTCGGCACAGTTATTGGTCACGTGAAGCCAAACAAAAAAACACATTACGCGGTTGCTAGGCAACCAACAGTATGGCGGCCATATTGGCCCGAAGAGGGACTTGGCGCCGAAGGCGCCATTTCATGCCCACGCATTTGAACGAACTCGTCCTAGGCCGTTAAACGCAGCGACTCCCCGTTCGCTCCAGATCATCTCCACATGTGGGACATCAAAAGTTATTAAAAACTTTTTAATAGGATTTTTGGTTTTGCCGTGGCAACGCCATGAATTTGGCGTCCGTTTTCGCCGCTCGCCGCCGTGTTCAAACAGCCGTAACTCACACATACTTTGGCCGATTTGAACAAAACTTGAATCGTTGGTCGAGTCGTCGACCCCGGATGTTTTGATATAGGAAATTTGAAAATTGCCGCAATAGCGCCCCCTGCAGAGCAGAAAATAAAAATGAATGGAGCCAAAAATTAAACTTTGTCGTAGATGCTTGAAATTTGGTACAGACATCCGTCACGTGATCCCGAACAAAAAATATATTGATGCCCCGCCCCTTTTCCCACCGTGTTGCCATGGCAACGACCCAATGTCAACTTTGTCGTAGCCAAACCAAAATTGGTACACTCGTGCGTCATGACTGTCCCAACAAAAAAGTACATTACACGGTTGCTAGGCAACCAACAGGAGGTCGGCCATTTTGGGAAAAAAGGCGCCGAAGGCGCCATTTCTTTTGCCAGCTCTTTTATAAACTCCACCGAGGGTGGCGGCGACATTATAAATAGGTAGGGCGCGGCAGCGCCCCCCGGCTATTGTACATTACATGGTTGCTAGGTGACCAACAGGAGGTCGGCCATTTTGGGACTATCGGCGCCGAAGGCGCCAATCCTTGCCTTTGCTCTTTTATAAACTCCACCGAGGGTGGCAGCGACATTATAAGCAGGTAGGGCGCGGCAGCGCCTCCCGGTTATTGCGGCGGCGTGCGGGAACCGGCGTCAATCGGCCACCGCGGCCCGCGAGGGCCTCCCAATGCCGCTTGCGGCTTTAATTATTATTATTTTTCTTCTCCGAAAAAAGTCCACTTTCCCACTGACGAAAAGTCCTGAATTTTTGCACAAAATTCAAGCACATGAAAAAAACATTTTTCACATTTAGAAAAAAAAAAAAATCTCAAAGATGGCGCGTCAGCGCCCCCTGGAAAATCAAGTTTACATTGCGCCCTATGACAAGACCCGAAAACCCCGAAAATTTTAGTTTGTCGTAGACGAAAAAAATTCGGCACAGTTATTGGTCACGTGAAGCCAAACAAAAAAACACATTACGCGGTTGCTAGGCAACCAACAGTATGGCGGCCATATTGGCCAGAAGAGGGAATTGGCGCCGAAGGCGCCATTTCATGCCCTCGCATTTGAACGAACTCGTCCTAGGCCGTTGAACACAGCGACTCCCCGTTCGCTCCAGATCATCTCCACATGTGGGACATCAAAAGTTATTAAAAACTTTTTAATAGGCTTTTTGGTTTTGCCGTGGCAACGCCATGAATTTGGCGTCCGTTTTCGCCGCTCGCCGCCGCGTTCAAACAGTCATAACTCGCACATACTTTGGCCGATTTGAGCGAAACTTGAATCGTTGGTCGAGTCGTTGACCCCGGATGTTTTGATATAGGAATTTTGAAAATTGCCGCTATAGCGCCCCCTGCAGAGCACAAAATAAAAATGAATGGAGCCAAAATTTCAACTTTGTCGTACATGCATGAAATTTGGTACAGACATCCGTCACGTGATCCCGAACAAAAAATATATTGATGCCCCGCCCCTTTTCCCACCGTGTTGCCATGGCAACGACCCAATGTCAACTTTGTCGTAGCCAAACCAAAATTGGTACACGCGTGCGTCATGACTGTCCAAACAAAAAAGTACATTACATGGTTGCTAGGCGACCAACAGGAGGTCGGCCATTTTGGGAAATATCCAGTGATCTGGTGCCGAAAGCGCCATTTCATGCCCACGCATTTGAACGAACTCGTCCTAGGCCGTTGAACGCAGCGACTCCCCGTTCGCTCCAGATCATCTCCACATGTGGGAGATTAAAACTTGTTAAAAACTTTTTAATAGCATTTTTGGTTTTGCCGTGGCAACGCCATGAATTTGGCGTCCATTTTCGCCGCTCGCCGCCGTGTTCAAACAGCCGTAACTCACACATACTTTGGCCGATTTGAGCGAAACTTGAATCGTTGGTCGAGTCGTCGACCCCGGATGTTTTGATATAGGAATTTTGAACATTGCCGCAATAGCGCCCCCTGCAGAGCACAAAATAAAAATGAATGGAGCCAAAAATTAAACTTTGTCGTAGGTTCATGAAATTTGGTACAGACATCCGTCACGTGATCCCGAACAAAAAATACATTGATGCCCGCCCCTTTTCCCACCGTGTTGCCATGGCAACGACCCAATGTCAACTTTGCCGTAGCCAAACCAAAATCGGTACACGCGTGCGTCATGACTGTCCGAACAAAAAAGTACATAACATGGTTGCTAGGCGACCAACAGGAGGTCGGCCATTTTGGGAAACTCAGCGCCGAAGGCGCCATTTCTTTTGCCAGCTCTTTTATAAACTCCACCGAGGGCGGCAGCGACATTATAAGCAGGTAGGGCGCGGCAGCGCCTCCCGGTTATTGTACATTACATGGTTGCTAGGTGACCGACAGGAGGTCGGCCATTTTGGGACAATCGGCGCCGAAGGCGCCATTTCTTGCCTTTGCTCTTTTATAAACTCCATCGAGGGTGGCAGCGACATTATACGCAGGTAGGGCGCGGCAGCGCCTCCCGGTTATTGCGGCGGCGTGCGCGAACCGGCGTCAATCGGCCACCACGGCCCGCGAGGGCCTCCCAATGCCGCTTGCGGCTTTAATTATTATTATTATTTTTCTTCTATCCGTGTTTTTTGGGAATAAATCGCCCAATCTTCGACGAAAACTCCCAATTTTTTGCCCAAAATTAGAAATCACGGCGATACACAGTGTCAAAAAGTTTCGTTACAAAAATCACAAAAATGGCGCGTCAGCGCCCCCTGGAAAATCAAGATTACATTGCGCCTATGGAGAGACACCGAAAAATCTGAAAATTTTAGTTCGTCATAGACGAAAAAAATTCGGCACAGTGGTTGGTCACGTGAAGCCAAACAAAAAAACACATTACGCGGTTGCTAGGCAACCAACAGTATGGCGGCCATATTGGCCAGAAGAGGGACTTGGCGCCGAAGGCGCCATTTCATGCCCACGCATTTGAACGAACTCGTCCTAGGCCGTTGAACGCAGCGACTCCCCGTTCGCTCCAGATCATCTCCACATGTGGGACATCAAAAGTTATTAAAAACTTTTTAATAGCATTTTTGGTTTTGCCGTGGCAACGCCATGAATTTGGCGTCCGTTTTCGCCGCTCGCCGCCGTGTTCAAACAGTCATAACTCACACATACTTTGGCCGATTTGAACAAAATTTTAACCGTTGGTCGAGTCGTTGACCCCGGATGTTTTGATATAGGAAATTTGAAAATTGCCGCAATAGCGCCCCCTGCAGAGCACAAAATAAAAATTAATGGAGCCAAAAATTTAACTTTGTCGTAGATGCATGAAATTTGGTACAGACATCCGTCACGTGATCCCGAACAAAAAATATATTGATGCCCCGCCCCTTTTCCCACCGTGTTGCCATGGCAACGACCCAATGTCAACTTTGTCGTAGCCAAACCAAAATTGGTACACTCGTGCGTGATGACTGTCCCAACAAAAAAGTACATTACACGGTTGCTAGGCAACCAACAGGAGGTCGGCCATTTTGTGAAAAAAGGCGCCGAAGGCGCCATTTCTTTTGCCAGCTCTTTTATAAACTCCACCGAGGGTGGCGCCGACATTATAAATAGGTAGGGCGCGGCAGCGCCCCCCGGCTATTGTAAATTACATGGTTGCTAGGTGACCAACAGGAGGTCGGCCATTTTGGGACTATCGGCGCCGAAGGCGCCAATCCTTGCCTTTGCTCTTTTATAAACTCCACCGAGGGTGGCAGCGACATTATAAGCAGGTATGGCGTGGCAGCGCCTCCCGGTTATTGCGGCGGCGTGCGGGAACCGGCGTCAATCGGCCACCGCGGCCCGCGAGGGCCTCCCAATGCCGCTTGCGGCTTTAATTAGGCCCGAGCGGACCTGGCAGGTCTCGGGCCTCTTGTAATTGTACAAGCAGTGCGCGGAGCGCACTAAAGAAAGACGTGCGCGTAGCGCACGTCCCACGGGAAAAGAGCGCGGAGCGCTCAAAACCCATGTATGAGACAGTAATCAGGGGACTCCCGGCACCAACACCTGTCCGATGATATAGGCGTGTGCCGCGAAAGCGGCACATTTGTTGCTGCTCGTAAAAAAAAAAGGTGAAAACCACAGTGAAGGCGCAACATGGACAAGAAAGTGGTCGATGACGAGCGAAGCTCGTCATCGACCATGGCCACTCACCAAAGCCCAAAACACTGATACAGTGACTCAGGGCATCGAGCCCTATCCGGTGATATAAGTGTTTGCCGCGAAAGCGGCACATTTGTTCTTGTACTCACAAAAATACGGAAAAAAAAACGGGTAGAGAAACATTGAGAAAGAAGAGGTAAAAGACGAGCGCAACGCGCTCGTATTGGATAATAAACCTTACGGGTGGATTACTGGACGTGAGACCTTTCCGAAAATATAAGGTTGGCCGCCGGAGGCGGCGCTATATTGTTATTGTATGGGTTTTTCTTATTCTTATTATTATTTTTCTTCTATCCGTGTTTTTTTGGAATAAATCGCCCAAACTTTGACGAAAACTCCCCATTTTTTGCCCAAAATTAGAAATCACGGCGATACACAGTGTCAAAAAGTTTCGTTAAAAAAATCACAAAAATGGCGCGTCAGCGCCCCCTGGAAAATCAAGATTACATTGCGCCTATGGAGAGACACCGAAAAATCTGAAAATTTTAGTTCGTCGTAGACGAAAAAAATTCGGCACAGTGATTGGTCACGTGAAGCCCAACAAAAAAACACATTACGCGGTTGCTAGGCAACCAACAGTATGGCGGCCATATTGGCCCGAAGAGGGACTTGGCGCCGAAGGCGCCATTTCATGCCCACGCATTTGAACGAACTCGTCCTAGGGCTTTTAACGCAGCGACTCCCCGTTCGCTCCAGATCATCTCCACATGTGGGAGATTAAAAGTTATTAAAAACTTTTTAATAGGATTTTTGGTTTTGCCGTGGCAACGCCATGAATTTGGCGTCCGTTTTCGCCGCTCGCCGCCGTGTTCAAACAGCCGTAACTCACACATACTTTGGCCGATTTGAACAAAAATTGAATCGTTGGTTGAGTCGTCGACCCCGGATGTTCTGATATAGGAATTTTGAAAATTGCCGCAATAGCGCCCCCTGCAGAGCACAAAATAAAAATGAATGGAGCCAAAAATTAAACTTTGTCGTAGATGCATGAAATTTGGTACAGACATTCGTCACGTGATCCCGAACAAAAAATATATTGATGCCCCGCCCCTTTTCCCACCGTGTTGCCATGGCAACGACCCAATGTCAACTTTGCCGCAGCCTAACCAAAATCGGTACACGCGTGCGTCATGACTGTCCGAACAAAAAAGTACATTACACGGTTGCTAGGTGACCAACAGGAGGTCGGCCATTTTGGGAAAATCAGCGCCGAAGGCGCCATTTCTTGCCTGTGCTCTTTTATAAACTCCACCGAGGGTGGCAGCGACATTATACGCAGGTAGGGCGCGGCAGCGCCTCCCGGTTATTGCGGCGGCGTGCGGGAACCGGCGTCAATCGGCCACCGCGGCCCGCGAGGGCCTCCCAATGCCGCTTGCGGCTTTAATTCTTATTATTCTTATTATTTTTCCTCTCCCCCAAAACGCCAATTTCGGCACTTTCCCACCGACGAAAAGTCCTGAATTTTTGCCCAAAATTCAATTAGGTAAAAAAAAAAAACTTCACATCTCCAAATTGTAAAAATTCAAAAAAATGGCGCGTCAGCGCCCCCTGGAAAAACAACGTTAACATTGCGCCCTATGGCAGGACGCCCCAAAATAAGGATCTTAGCGAAAAACGTACTTCGTCGTAGACGAAAAAAATTCGGCACAGTGATTGGTCACGTGAAGCCCAACAAAAAAACACATTACGCGGTTGCTAGGCAACCAACAGTATGGCGGCCATATTGGCCCGAAGAGGGACTTGGCGCCGAAGGCGCCATTTCATGCCCACGCATTTGAACGAACTCGTCCTAGGGCTTTTAACGCAGCGACTCCCCGTTCGCTCCAGATCATCTCCACATGTGGGAGATTAAAAGTTATTAAAAACTTTTTAATAGGTTTAACGGTGTTGCCGTGGCAACGCCATGAATTTGTCGTCTGTTTTCGCCGCTCGCCGCCGCGTTCAAACAGTCATAACTCGCACATACTTTGGCCGATTTGAACAAAACTTGAATCGTTGGTCGAGTCGTCGACCCCGGATGTTTTGATATAGGAATTTTGAAAATTGCCGCTATAGCGCCCCCTGCAGAGCACAAAATAAAAATGAATGGAGCCAAAATTTCAACTTTGTCGTACATGCATGAAATTTGGTACAGACATCCGTCACGTGATCCCGAACAAAAAATATATTGATGCCCCGCCCCTTTTCCCACCGTGTTGCCATGGCAACGACCCAATGTCAACTTTGTCGTAGCCAAACCAAAATTGGTACACGCGTGCGTCATGACTGTCCAAACAAAAAAGTACATTACATGGTTGCTAGGCGACCAACAGGAGGTCGGCCATTTTGGGAAATATCCAGTGATCTGGTGCCGAAAGCGCCATTTCATGCCCACGCATTTGAACGAACTCGTCCTAGGCCGTTGAACGCAGCGACTCCCCGTTCGCTCCAGATCATCTCCACATGTGGGAGATTAAAACTTGTTAAAAACTTTTTAATAGCATTTTTGGTTTTGCCGTGGCAACGCCATGAATTTGGCGTCCATTTTCGCCGCTCGCCGCCGTGTTCAAACAGCCGTAACTCACACATACTTTGGCCGATTTGAGCGAAACTTGAATCGTTGGTCGAGTCGTCGACCCCGGATGTTTTGATATAGGAATTTTGAACATTGCCGCAATAGCGCCCCCTGCAGAGCACAAAATAAAAATGAATGGAGCCAAAAATTAAACTTTGTCGTAGGTTCATGAAATTTGGTACAGACATCCGTCACGTGATCCTGAACAAAAAATACATTGATGCCCGCCCCTTTTCCCACCGTGTTGCCATGGCAACGACCCAATGTCAACTTTGCCGTAGCCAAACCAAAATCGGTACACGCGTGCGTCATGACTGTCCGAACAAAAAAGTACATAACATGGTTGCTAGGCGACCAACAGGAGGTCGGCCATTTTGGGAAAATCAGCGCCGAAGGCGCCATTTCTTTTGCCAGCTCTTTTATAAACTCCACCGAGGGCGGCAGCGACATTATAAGCAGGTAGGGCGCGGCAGCGCCCCCCGGTTATTGTTCATTACATGGTTGCTAGGTGACCAACAGGAGGTCGGCCATTTTGGGACAATTGGCGCCGAAGGCGCCATTTCTTGCCTATGCTCTTTTATAAACTCCACCGAGGGTGGCAGCGACATTATAAGCAGGTAGGGCGCGGTAGCGCCTCCCGGTTATTGCGGCGGCGTGCGGGAACCGGCGTCAATCGGCCACCGCGGCCCGCGAGGGCCTCCCAATGCCGCTTGCGGCTTTAATTATTATTATTATTTTTCTTCTCCGAAAAAAGTCCACTTTCCCACTGACGAAAAGTCCTGAATTTTTGCACAAAATTCAAGCACGTGAAAAAAACATTCTTCACATTTAGAAAATATTAAAAATCTCAAAAATGGCGCGTCAGCGCCCCCTGGAAAATCAAGTTTACATTGCGCCCTATGACAAGACCCGAAAAACCCGAAAATTTGACTTCGTCGTAGACGAAAAAAATTCGGCACAGTTATTGGTCACGTGAAGCCAAACAAAAAAACACATTACGCGGTTGCTAGGCAACCAACAGTATGGCGGCCATATTGGCCCGAAGAGGGAATTGGCGCCTTGTTCAAACAGCCGTAACTCACACATACTTTGGCCGATTTGAACAAAAATTGAATCGTTGGTCGAGTCGTCGACCCCGGATGTTCCGATATAGGAATTTTGAAAATTGCTGCAATAGCGCCCCCTGCAGAGCACAAAATAAAAATGAATGGAGCCAAAAATTAAACTTTGTCGTAGATGCATGAAATTTGGTACAGACATCCGTCACGTGATCCCGAACAAAAAATATATTGATGCCCCGCCCCTTTTCCCACCGTGTTGCCATGGCAACGACCTAATGTCAACTTTGTCGTAGCCAAACCAAAATTGGTACACACGTGCGTCATGACTGTCCAAACAAAAAAGTACATTACACGGTTGCTAGGTGACCAACAGGAGGTCGGCCATTTTGGGCAAAAAGGCGCCGAAGGCGCCATTTCTTTTGCCAGCTCTTTTATAAACTCCACCGAGGGTGGCAGCGACATTATAAGCAGGTAGGGCGCGGCAGCGCCCCCCGGTTATTGTACATTACATGGTTGCTAGGTGACCAACAGGAGGTCGGCCATTTTGGGAAAATCAGCGCCGAAGGCGCCATTTCTTGCCTTTGCTCTTTTATAAACTCCACCGAGGGTGGCAGCGACATTATAAGCAGGTAGGGCGCGGCAGCACCTCCCGGTTATTGCGGCGGCGTGCGGGAACCGGCGTCAATCGGCCACCGCGGCCCGCGAGGGCCTCCCAATGCCGCTTGCGGCTTTAATTATTATTATTTTTCTTCTATCCGTGTTTTTTTGGAATAAATCGCCCAAACTTCGACGAAAACTCCCAATTTTTTGCCCAAAATTAGAAATCACGGCGATACACAGTGTCAAAAAGTTTCGTTACAAAAATCACAAAAATGGCGCGTCAGCGCCCCCTGGAAAATCAAGATTACATTGCGCCTATGGAGAGACACCGAAAAATCTGAAAATTTTAGTTCGTCATAGACGAAAAAAATTCGGCACAGTGATTGGTCACGTGAAGCCAAACAAAAAAACACATTACGCGGTTGCTAGGCAACCAACAGTATGGCGGCCATATTGGCCAGAAGAGGGACTTGGCGCCGAAGGCGCCATTTCATGCCCACGCATTTGAACGAACTCGTCCTAGGGCTTTTAACGCAGCGACTCCCCGTTCGCTCCAGATCATCTCCACATGTGGGACATCAAAAGTTATTAAAAACTTTTTAATAGCATTTTTGGTTTTGCCGTGGCAACGCCATGAATTTGGCGTCCGTTTTTGCCGCTCGCCGCCGTGTTCAAACAGTCATAACTCACACATACTTTGGCCGATTTGAACAAAATTTTAACCGTTGGTCGAGTCGTCGACCCCGGATGTTTTGATATAGGAAATTTGAAAATTGCCGCAATAGCGCCCCCTGCAGAGCACAAAATAAAAATTAATGGAGCCAAAAATTTAACTTTGTCGTAGATGCATGAAATTTGGTACAGACATCCGTCACGTGATCCCGAACAAAAAATATATTGATGCCCCGCCCCTTTCCCCACCGTGTTGCCATGGCAACGACCCAATGTCAACTTTGTCGTAGCCAAACCAAAATTGGTACACTCGTGCGTGATGACTGTCCCAACAAAAAAGTACATTACACGGTTGCTAGGCAACCAACAGGAGGTCGGCCATTTTGGGAAAAAAGGCGCCGAAGGCGCCATTTCTTTTGCCAGCTCTTTTATAAACTCCACCGAGGGTGGCGGCGACATTATAAATAGGTAGGGCGCGGCAGCGCCCCCCGGCTATTGTAAATTACATGGTTGCTAGGTGACCAACAGGAGGTCGGACATTTTGGGACTATCGGCGCCGAAGGCGCCAATCCTTGCCTTTGCTCTTTTATAAACTCCACCGAGGGTGGCAGCGACATTATAAGCAGGTATGGCGTGGCAGCGCCTCCCGGTTATTGCGGCGGCGTGCGGGAACCGGCGTCAATCGGCCACCGCGGCCCGCGAGGGCCTCCCAATGCCGCTTGCGGCTTTAATTATTATTATTTTTCTTCTCCGAAAAAAGTCCACTTTCCCACTGACGAAAAGTCCTGAATTTTTGCACAAAATTCAAGCACGTGAAAAAAACATTCTTCACATTTAGAAAATATTAAAAATCTCAAAAATGGCGCGTCAGCGCCCCCTGGAAAATCAAGTTTACATTGCGCCCTATGACAAGACCCGAAAAACCCGAAAATTTGACTTCGTCGTAGACGAAAAAAATTCGGCACAGTGATTGGTCACGTGAAGCCAAACAAAAAAACACATTACGCGGTTGCTAGGCAACCAACAGTATGGCGGCCATATTGGCCCGAAGAGGGATTTGGCGCCGAAGGCGCCATTTCATGCCCACGCATTTGAACGAACTCGTCCTAGGGCTTTTAACGCAGCGACTCCCCGTTCGCTCCAGATCATCTCCACATGTGGGACATCAAAAGTTATTAAAAACTTTTTAATAGGTTTAACGGTGTTGCCGTGGCAACGCCATGAATTTGGCGTCCGTTTTCGCCGCTCGCCGCCGTGTTCAAACAGCCGTAACTCGCACATACTTTGGCCGATTTGAGCGAAACTTGAATCGTTGGTCGAGTCGTCGGCCCCGGATGTTTTGATATAGGAATTTTGAAAATTGCCGCAATAGCGCCCCCTGCAGAGCACAAAATAAAAATGAATGGAGCCAAAAATTTTACTTTGTCGTAGATTCACGAAATTTGGCACAGACATCCGTCACGTGATCCCGAACAAAAAATATATTGATGCCCCGCCCCTTTTCCCACCGTGTTGCCATGGCAACCACCCAATGTCAACTTTGACGCAGCCTAACCAAAATTGGTACACGCGTGCGTCATGACTGTCCGAACAAAAAAGTACATTACATGGTTGCTAGGTGACCAACAGGAGGTCGGCCATTTTGGGAAAAATAAGCGCCGAAGGCGCCATTTTCATGCCTTTGCTCTTTTATAAACTCCACCGAGGGTGGCAGCGACATTATAAGCAGGTAGGGCGCGGCAGCGCCTCCCGGTTATTGCGGCGGCGTGAGGGAACCGGCGTCAACCGGCCACCGTGGCCCGCGAGGGCCTCCCAATGCCGCTTGCGGCTTTAATTATTATTATTTTTCTTCTATCCGTGTTTTTTGGGAATAAATCGCCCAATCTTCGACGAAAACTCCCAATTTTTTGCCCAAAATTAGAAATCACGGCGATACACAGTGTCAAAAAGTTTCGTTAAAAAAATCACAAAAATGGCGCGTCAGCGCCCCCTGGAAAATCAAGATTACATTGCGCCTATGGAGAGACACCGAAAAAAACGAAAATTTTAGTTCGTCGTAGACGAAAAAAATTCGGCACAGTGATTGGTCACGTGAAGCCAAACAAAAAAACACATTACGCGGTTGCTAGGCAACCAACAGTATGGCGGCCATATTGGCCAGAAGAGGGACTTGGCGCCGAAGGCGCCATTTCATGCCCACGCATTTGAACGAACTCGTCCTAGGCCGTTGAACGCAGCGACTCCCCGTTCGCTCCAGATCATCTCCACATGTGGGAGATTAAAAGTTGTTAAAAACTTTTTAATAGGACTTTTGGTTTTGCCGTGGCAACGCCATGAATTTGGCGTCCGTTTTCGCCGCTCGCCGCCGTTTTCAAACAGCCGTAACTCACACATACTTTGGCCGATTTGAACGAAAATTGAATCGTTGGTCGAGTCGTCGACCCCGGATGTTCTGATATAGGAAATTTGAAAATTGCCGCAATAGCGCCCCCTGCAGAGCACAAAATAAAAATGAATGGAGCCAAAAATTAAACTTTGTCGTAGATGCATGAAATTTGGTACAGACATCCGTCACGTGATCCCGAACAAAAAATAAATTGATGCCCCGCCCCTTTTCCCACCGTGTTGCCATGGCAACGACCCAATGTCAACTTTGACGCAGCCTAACCAAAATTGGTACACACGTGCGTCATGACTGTCCGAACAAAAAAGTACATTACATGGTTGCTAGGTGACCAACAGTATGGCGGCCATTTTGGCCAGAAGAGGGACTTGGCGCCGAAGGCGCCATTTCTTTTGCCTTCTCTTTTATAAACTCCACCGAGGGTGGCAGCGACATTATAAGCAGGTATGGCGCGGCAGCGCCTCCCGGTTATTGTACATTACATGGTTGCTAGGCGACCAACAGGAGGTCGGCCATTTTGGGAAAATCAGCGCCGAAGGCGCCATTTCTTTTGCCAGCTCTTTTATAAACTCCACCGAGGGTGGCTGCGACATTATAAGCAGGTAGGGCGCGGCAGCGCCTCCCGGTTATTGCGGCGGCGTGCGGGAACCGGCGTCAATCGGCCACCGCGGCCCGCGAGGGCCTCCCAATGCCGCTTGCGGCTTTAATTAGGCCCGAGCGGACCTGGCAGGTCTCGGGCCTCTTGTAATTGTACAAGCAGTGCGCGGAGCGCACTGAAGAAAGACGTGCGCGTAGCGCACGTCCCACGGGAAAAGAGCGCGGAGCGCTCAAAACCCATGTATGAGACAGTAATCAGGGGGCTCCCGGCACCAACACCTGTCCGATGATATAGGCGTGTGCCGCGAAAGCGGCACATTTGTTGCTGCTCGTAAAAAAAAAGAGGTGAAAACCACAGTGAAGGCGCAACATGGACAAGAAAGTGGTCGATGACGAGCGAAGCTCGTCATCGACCATGGCCACTCACCAAAGCCCAAAACACTGATACAGTGACTCAGGGCATCGAGCCCTATCCGGTGATATAAGTATTTGCCGCGAAAGCGGCAAATTTGTTCTTGTACTCACAAAAATACGAAAAAAAAAACGGATAGAGAAACATTGAGAAAGAGGAGGTAAAAGACGAGCGCAACGCGCTCGTATTGGATAATAAACCTTACGGTTGGATTACTGGACGTGAGACCTTTCCGAATATATAAGGTTTGCCGCCGGAGGCGGCCCCATATTGTTATTGTATGAGTTTTTCTTTTTATTAGGCCCGAGCGGACCTGGCAGGTCTCGGGCCTCTTGTAATTGTACAAGCAGTGCGCGGAGCGCACTAAAGAAAGACGTGCGCGTAGCGCACGTCCCACGGGAAAAGAGCGCGGAGCGCTCAAAACCCATGTATGAGACAGTAATCAGGGGGCTCCCGGCACCAACACCTGTCCGATGATATAGGCGTGTGCCGCGAAAGCGGCACATTTGTTGCTGCTTTTAAAAAAAAAGAGGTGAAAACCACAGTCAAGGCGCAACATGGACAAGAAAGTGGTCGATGACGAGCGAAGCTCGTCATCGACCATGGCCACTCACCAAAGCCCAAAACACTGATACAGTGAATCAGGGCATCGAGCCCTATCCGGTGATATAAGTATTTGCCGCGAAAGCGGCAAATTTGTTCTTGTACTCACAAAAATACAAAAAAAAAAACGGATAGAGAAACATTGAGAAAGAGGAGGTAAAAGACGAGCGCAACGCGCTCGTATTGGATAATAAACCTTACGGTTGGATTACTGGACGTGAGACCTTTCCGAATATATAAGGTTTGCCGCCGGAGGCGGCCCCATATTGTTATTGTATGGGTTTTTCTTATTATTAGGCCCGAGCGGACCTGGCAGGTCTCGGGCCTCTTGTAATTGTACAAGCAGTGCGCGGAGCGCACTGAAAAAAGACGTGCGCGTAGCGCACGTCCCACGGGAAAAGAGCGCGGAGCGCTCAAGACCCATGTAAGAGACAGTAATCAGGGGGCTCCCGGTACCAACACCTGTCCGATGATATAGGCGTGTGCCGCGAAAGCGGCACATTTGTTGCTGCTTTTAAAAAAAAAAAGGTGAAAACCACAGTGAAGGCGCAACATGGACAAGAAAGTGGTCGATGACGAGCGAAGCTCGTCATCGACCATGGCCACTCACTAAAACACTGATACAGTGACTCAGGGCATCGAGCCCTATCCGGTGATATAAGTATTTGCCGCGAAAGCGGCAAATTTGTTCTTGTACTCACAAAAATACGGGGAAAAAAACGGATAGAGAAACATTGAGAAAGAGGAGGTAAAAGACGAGCGCAACGCGCTCGTATTGGACTATAAACCTTACGGGTGGATTACTGGACGTGAGACCTTTCCGAATATATAAGGTTGGCCGCCGGAGGCGGCGCTATATTGTTATTGTATGGGTTTTTCTTATTCTTATTATTATTTTTCTTCTATCCGTGTTTTTTTGGAATAAATCGCCCAAACTTCGACGAAAACTCCCAATTTTTTGCCCAAAATTAGAAATCACGGCGATACACAGTGTCAAAAAGTTTCGTTAAAAAAATCACAAAAATTGCGCGTCAGCGCCCCCTGGAAAATCAAGATTACATTGCGCCTATGGAGAGACACCGAAAAATCTGAAAATTTTAGTTCGTCGTAGACGAAAAAAATTCGGCACAGTTATTGGTCACGTGAAGCCCAACAAAAAAACACATTACGCGGTTGCTAGGCAACCAACAGTATGGCGGCCATATTGGCCCGAAGAGGGACTTGGCGCCGAAGGCGCCATTTCATGCCCACGCATTTGAACGAACTCGTCCTAGGGCTTTTAACGCAGCGACTCCCCGTTCGCTCCAGATCATCTCCACATGTGGGAGATTAAAAGTTATTAAAAACTTTTTAATAGGTTTAACGGTGTTGCCGTGGCAACGCCATGAATTTGGCGTCCGTTTTCGCCGCTCGCCGCCGTGTTCAAACAGCCGTAACTCGCACATACTTTGGCCGATTTGAACAAAATTTTAACCGTTGGTCGAGTCGTTGACCCCGGATGTTTTGATATAGGAAATTTGAAAATTGCCGCAATAGCGCCCCCTGCAGAGCACAAAATAAAAATTAATGGAGCCAAAAATTTAACTTTGTCGTAGATGCATGAAATTTGGTACAGACATCCGTCACGTGATCCCGAACAAAAAATATATTGATGCCCCGCCCCTTTTCCCACCGTGTTGCCATGGCAACGACCCAATGTCAACTTTGTCGTAGCCAAACCAAAATTGGTACACTCGTGCGTGATGACTGTCCCAACAAAAAAGTACATTACACGGTTGCTAGGCAACCAACAGGAGGTCGGCCATTTTGTGAAAAAAGGCGCCGAAGGCGCCATTTCTTTTGCCAGCTCTTTTATAAACTCCACCGAGGGTGGCGCCGACATTATAAATAGGTAGGGCGCGGCAGCGCCCCCCGGCTATTGTAAATTACATGGTTGCTAGGTGACCAACAGGAGGTCGGCCATTTTGGGACTATCGGCGCCGAAGGCGCCAATCCTTGCCTTTGCTCTTTTATAAACTCCACCGAGGGTGGCAGCGACATTATAAGCAGGTAGGGCGCGGCAGCGCCTCCCGGTTATTGCGGCGGCGTGCGGGAACCGGCGTCAATCGGCCACCGCGGCCCGCGAGGGCCTCCCAATGCCGCTTGCGGCTTTAATTATTATTATTTTTCTTCTCCCCCCCTAAATCCACTTTCCCACTGACGAAAAGTCCTGAATTTTTGCTCAAAATTCAAGCACGTGATTCTAAGAACTTTCACATTTAGAAAATTGAAAAATTCAAAAAAATGGCGCGTCAGCGCCCCCTGGAAAAACCACGTTAACATTGCGCCCTATGTAAAACACCCCCAAAATACCGCAAAACCTGAAAAACGTACTTTGTCGTAGACGAAAAAAATTCGGCACAGTGATTGGTCACGTGAAGCCAAACAAAAAAACACATTACGCGGTTGCTAGGCAACCAACAGTATGGCGGCCATATTGGCCCGAAGAGGGACTTGGCGCCGAAGGCGCCATTTCATGCCCACGCATTTGAACGAACTCGTCCTAGGGCTTTTAACGCAGCGACTCCCCGTTCGCTCCAGATCATCTCCACATGTGGGAGATTAAAAGTTATTAAAAACTTTTTAATAGCATTTTTGGTTTTGCCGTGGCAACGCCATGAATTTGGCGTCCGTTTTCGCCGCTCGCCGCCGTGTTCAAACAGCCGTAACTCACACATACTTTGGCCGATTTGAACAAAACTTGAATCGTTGGTCGAGTCGTCGACCCCGGATGTTTTGATATAGGAATTTTGAAAATTGCCGCAATAGCGCCCCCTGCAGAGCACAAAATAAAAATGAATGGAGCCAAAAATTAAACTTTGTCGTAGATGCATGAAATTTGGTACAGACATCCGTCACGTGATCCCGAATAAAAAATATATTGATGCCCCGCCCCTTTTCCCACCGTGTTGCCATGGCAACGACCCAATGTCAACTTTGCCGCAGCCAAACCAAAATTGGTACACGCGTGCGTCATGACTGTCCGAACAAAAAAGTACATTACATGGTTGCTAGGTGACCAACAGGAGGTCGGCCATTTTGGGAAAAATCAGCGCCGAAGGCGCCATTTCTTTTGCCAGCTCTTTTATAAACTCCACCGAGGGTGGCAGCGACATTATAAGCAGGTAGGGCGCGGCAGCGCCCCCCGGTTATTGTAAATTACATGGTTGCTAGGTTACCAACAGGAGGTCGGCCATTTTGGGACAATCGGCGCCGAAGGCGCCATTTCTTGCCTGTGCTCTTTTATAAACTCCACCAAGGGTGGCAGCGACATTATAAGCAGGTAGGGCGCGGCAGCGCCTCCCGGTTATTGCGGCGGCGTGCGGGAACCGGCGTCAATCGGCCACCGCGGCCCGCGAGGGCCTCCCAATGCCGCTTGCGGCTTTAATTATTATTATTTTTCTTCTCCCCCCCTAAATCCACTTTCCCACTGACGAAAAGTCCTGAATTTTTGCTCAAAATTCAAGCACGTGATTCTAAGAACTTTCACATTTAGAAAATTGAAAAATTCAAAAAAATGGCGCGTCAGCGCCCCCTGGAAAAACCACGTTAACATTGCGCCCTATGTAAAACACCCCCAAAATACCGCAAAACCTGAAAAACGTACTTTGTCGTAGACGAAAAAAATTCGGCACAGTGATTGGTCACGTGAAGCCAAACAAAAAAACACATTACGCGGTTGCTAGGCAACCAACAGTATGGCGGCCATATTGGCCCGAAGAGGGACTTGGCGCCGAAGGCGCCATTTCATGCCCACGCATTTGAACGAACTCGTCCTAGGGCTTTTAACGCAGCGACTCCCCGTTCGCTCCAGATCATCTCCACATGTGGGAGATTAAAAGTTATTAAAAACTTTTTAATAGCATTTTTGGTTTTGCCGTGGCAACGCCATGAATTTGGCGTCCGTTTTCGCCGCTCGCCGCCGTGTTCAAACAGCCGTAACTCACACATACTTTGGCCGATTTGAACAAAACTTGAATCGTTGGTCGAGTCGTCGACCCCGGATGTTTTGATATAGGAATTTTGAAAATTGCCGCAATAGCGCCCCCTGCAGAGCACAAAATAAAAATGAATGGAGCCAAAAATTAAACTTTGTCGTAGATGCATGAAATTTGGTACAGACATCCGTCACGTGATCCCGAATAAAAAATATATTGATGCCCCGCCCCTTTTCCCACCGTGTTGCCATGGCAACGACCCAATGTCAACTTTGCCGCAGCCAAACCAAAATTGGTACACGCGTGCGTCATGACTGTCCGAACAAAAAAGTACATTACATGGTTGCTAGGTGACCAACAGGAGGTCGGCCATTTTGGGAAAAATCAGCGCCGAAGGCGCCATTTCTTTTGCCAGCTCTTTTATAAACTCCACCGAGGGTGGCAGCGACATTATAAGCAGGTAGGGCGCGGCAGCGCCTCCCGGTTATTGCGGCGGCGTGCGGGAACCGGCGTCAATCGGCCACCGCGGCCCGCGAGGGCCTCCCAATGCCGCTTGCGGCTTTAATTATTATTATTATTATTTTTCTTCTCCGAAAAAAGTCCACTTTCCCACTGACGAAAAGTCCTGAATTTTTGCACAAAATTCAAGCACATGAAAAAAACATTTTTCACATTTAGAAAAAAAAAAAAATCTCAAAGATGGCGCGTCAGCGCCCCCTGGAAAATCAAGTTTACATTGCGCCCTATGACAAGACCCGAAAACCCCGAAAATTTTAGTTTGTCGTAGACGAAAAAAATTCGGCACAGTTATTGGTCACGTGAAGCCAAACAAAAAAACACATTACGCGGTTGCTAGGCAACCAACAGTATGGCGGCCATATTGGCCAGAAGAGGGAATTGGCGCCGAAGGCGCCATTTCATGCCCTCGCATTTGAACGAACTCGTCCTAGGCCGTTGAACGCAGCGACTCCCCGTTCGCTCCAGATCATCTCCACATGTGGGACATCAAAAGTTATTAAAAACTTTTTAATAGGATTTTTGGTTTTGCCGTGGCAACGCCATGAATTTGGCGTCCGTTTTCGCCGCTCGCCGCCGCGTTCAAACAGTCATAACTCGCACATACTTTGGCCGATTTGAGCGAAACTTGAATCGTTGGTCGAGTCGTTGACCCCGGATGTTTTGATATAGGAATTTTGAAAATTGCCGCAATAGCGCCCCCTGCAGAGCACAAAATATAAATGAATGGAGCCAAAAATTAAACTTTGCCGTAGATGCATGACATTTGGTACAGACATCCGTCACGTGATCCCGAACAAAAAATATATTGATGCCCCGCCCCTTTTTCCATCGTGTTGCCATGGCAACGGCCCAATGTCAACTTTGCCGCAGCCAAACCAAAATTGGTACACGCGTGCGTCATGACTGTCCGAACAAAAAAGTACATTATGTGGTTGCTAGGCGACCAACAGGAGGTCGGCCATTTTGGGAAAATCAGCGCCGAAGGCGCCATTTCTTTTGCCAGCTCTTTTATAAACTCCACCGAGGGTGGCAGCGACATTATAAGCAGGTAGGGCGCGGCAGCGCCTCCCGGTTATTGCGGCGGCGTGCGCGAACCGGCGTCAATCAGCCACCGCGGCCCGCGAGGGCCTCCCAATGCCGCTTGCGGCTTTAATTATTATTATTATTATTTTTCTTCTATCCGTGTTTTTTTGGAATAAATCGCCCAAACTTCGACGAAAACTCCCAATTTTTTGCCCAAAATTAGAAATCACGGCGATACACAGTGTCAAAAAGTTTCGTTACAAAAATCACAAAAATGGCGCGTCAGCGCCCCCTGGAAAATCAAGATTACATTGCGCCTATGGAGAGACACCGAAAAATCTGAAAATTTTAGTTCGTCATAGACTAAAAAAATTCGGCACAGTGATTGGTCACGTGAAGCCAAACAAAAAAACACATTACGCGGTTGCTAGGCAACCAACAGTATGGCGGCCATATTGGCCAGAAGAGGGACTTGGCGCCGAAGGCGCCATTTCATGCCCACGCATTTGAACGAACTCGTCCTAGGCCGTTGAACGCAGCGACTCCCTGTTCGCTCCAGATCATCTCCACATGTGGGACATCAAAAGTTATTAAAAACTTTTTAATAGCATTTTTGGTTTTGCCGTGGCAACGCCATGAATTTGGCGTCCGTTTTCGCCGCTCGCCGCCGTGTTCAAACAGTCATAACTCACACATACTTTGGCCGATTTGAACAAAATTTTAACCGTTGGTCGAGTCGTCGACCCCGGATGTTTTGATATAGGAAATTTGAAAATTGCCGCAATAGCGCCCCCTGCAGAGCACAAAATAAAAATTAATGGAGCCAAAAATTTAACTTTGTCGTAGATGCATGAAATTTGGTACAGACATCCGTCACGTGATCCCGAACAAAAAATATATTGATGCCCCGCCCCTTTCCCCACCGTGTTGCCATGGCAACGACCCAATGTCAACTTTGTCGTAGCCAAACCAAAATTGGTACACTCGTGCGTGATGACTGTCCCAACAAAAAAGTACATTACACGGTTGCTAGGCAACCAACAGGAGGTCGGCCATTTTGGGAAAAAAGGCGCCGAAGGCGCCATTTCTTTTGCCAGCTCTTTTATAAACTCCACCGAGGGTGGCGGCGACATTATAAATAGGTAGGGCGCGGCAGCGCCCCCCGGCTATTGTAAATTACATGGTTGCTAGGTGACCAACAGGAGGTCGGACATTTTGGGACTATCGGCGCCGAAGGCGCCAATCCTTGCCTTTGCTCTTTTATAAACTCCACCGAGGGTGGCAGCGACATTATAAGCAGGTATGGCGTGGCAGCGCCTCCCGGTTATTGCGGCGGCGTGCGGGAACCGGCGTCAATCGGCCACCGCGGCCCGCGAGGGCCTCCCAATGCCGCTTGCGGCTTTAATTCTTATTATTATTATTATTATTTTTCTTCTATCCGTGTTTTTTGGGAATAAATCGCCCAATCTTCGACGAAAACTCCCAATTTTTTGCCCAAAATTAGAAATCACGGCGATACACAGTGTCAAAAAGTTTCGTTAAAAAAATCACAAAAATGGCGCGTCAGCGCCCCCTGGAAAATCAAGATTACATTGCGCCTATGGAGAGACACCGAAAAAAATGAAAATTTTATTTCGTCGTAGACGAAAAAAATTCGGCACAGTGATTGGTCACGTGAAGCCAAACAAAAAAACACATTACGCGGTTGCTAGGCAACCAACAGTATGGCGGCCATATTGGCCCGAAGAGGGACTTGGCGCCGAAGGCGCCATTTCATGCCCACGCATTTGAACGAACTCGTCCTAGGCCGTTGAACGCAGCGACTCCCCGTTCGCTCCAGATCATCTCCACATGTGGGAGATTAAAAGTTGTTAAAAACTTTTTAATAGGTTTAACGGTGTTGCCGTGGCAACGCCATGAATTCCGCGTCCGTTTTCGCCGCTCGCCGCCGTGTTCAAACAGTCATAACTCACACATACTTTGGCCGATTTGAACAAAATTTTAACCGTTGGTCGAGTCGTTGACCCCGGATGTTTTGATATAGGAAATTTGAAAATTGCCGCAATAGCGCCCCCTGCAGAGCACACAATAAAAATGAATGGAGCCAAAAATTAAACTTTGTCGTAGATGCATGAAATTTGGTACAGACATCCGTCACGTGATCCCGAACAAAAAATATATTGATGCCCCGCCCCTTTTCCCACCGTGTTGCCATGGCAACGACCCAATGTCAACTTTGCCGCAGCCAAACCAAAATTGGTACACGCGTGCGTCATGACTGTCCGAACAAAAAAGTACATTACACGGTTGCTAGGCGACCAACAGGAGGTCGGCCATTTTGGGAAAAATAAGCGCCGAAGGCGCCATTTCTTTTGCCAGCTCTTTTATAAACTCCACCGAGGGTGGCAGCGACATTATACGCAGGTAGGGCGCGGCAGCGCCTCCCGGTTATTGCGGCGGCGTGCGGGAACCGGCGTCAATCGGCCACCGCGGCCCGCGAGGGCCTCCCAATGCCGCTTGCGGCTTTAATTCTTATTATTATTATTATTAGGCCCGAGCGGACCTGGCAGGTCTCGGGCCTTTTGTAATTGTACAAGCAGTGCGCGGAGCGCACTGAAGAAAGACGTGCGCGTAGCGCACGTCCCACGGGAAAAGAGAAAGAAACAGACTCAAGGAACAGAGCGCGGAGCGCTCCCCATGTAAGAGACAGTACTCAGGGGGCTCCCGGCACCAACACCTGTCCGGTGATATAGGCGTGTGCCGCGAAAGCGGCACATTTGTTGCTGCTCGTAAAAAAAAAGAGGTGAAAACCACAGTGAAGGCGCAACATGGACAAGAAAGTGGTCGATGACGAGCGAAGCTCGTCATCGACCATGGCCACTCACCAAAGCCCAAAACACTGATACAGTGACTCAGGGCATCGAGCCCTATCTGGTGATATAAGTATTTGCCGCGAAAGCGGCAAATTTGTTCTTGTACTCACAAAAATACGGAAAAAAAATCCCATAGAGAAACATTGAAAAAGAAGAGGTAATAGACGAGCGCAACGCGCTCGTATTTGACTATAAACCCCACGGTTGGATTACTGGACGTGAGACCTTTCCGAATATATAAGGTTGGCCGCCGGAGGCGGCGCTATATTGTTATTGTACGGGTTTTTCTTATTATTATTTTTCTTCTCCGAAAAAAGTCCACTTTCCCACTGACGAAAAGTCCTGAATTTTTGCACAAAATTCAAGCATGTGAAAAAAACATTCTTCACATTTAGAAAATAAAAAAAAATCTGAAATATGGCGCGTAAGCGCCCCCTGGAAAATCAAGTTTACATTGCGCCCTATGACAAGACCCGAAAAACCCGAAAATTTTAGTTCGTCGTAGACGAAAAAAATTCGGCACAGTGATTGGTCACGTGAAGCCAAACAAAAAAACACATTACGCGGTTGCTAGGCAACCAACAGTATGGCGGCCATATTGGCCAGAAGAGGGACTTGGCGCCGAAGGCGCCATTTCATGCCCACGCATTTGAACGAACTCGTCCTAGGGCTTTTAACGCAGCGACTCCCCGTTCGCTCCAGATCATCTCCACATGTGGGAGATTAAAAGTTATTAAAAACTTTTTAATAGGATTTTTGGTTTTGCCGTGGCAACGCCATGAATTTGGCGTCCGTTTTCGCCGCTCGCCGCCGCGTTCAAACAGTCATAACTCACACATACTTTGGCCGATTTGAGCGAAACTTGAATCGTTGGTCGAGTCGTCGACCCCGGATGTTTTGATATAGGAAATTTGAAAATTGCCGCAATAGCGCCCCCTGCAGAGCACAAAATAAAAATGAATGGAGCCAAAAATTAAACTTTGTCGTAGATGCATGAAATTTGGTACAGACATCCGTCACGTGATCCCGAACAAAAAATATATTGATGCCCCGCCCCTTTTCCCACCGTGTTGCCATGGCAACGGCCCAATGTCAACTTTGCCGCAGCCAAACCAAAATTGGTACACACGTGCGTCACGACTGTCCGAACAAAAAAGTACATTACATGGTTGCTAGGCGACCAACAGGAGGTCGGCCATTTTGGGAAAAATAAGCGCCGAAGGCGCCATTTCTTTTGCCAGCTCTTTTATAAACTCCACCGAGGGTGGCAGTGAAATTATAAGCAGGTAGGGCGCGGCAGCGCCTCCCGGTTATTGCGGCGGCGTGCGGGAACCGGCGTCAATCGGCCACCGCGGCCCGCGAGGGCCTCCCAATGCCGCTTGCGGCTTTAATTATTATTAGGCCCGAGCGGACCTGGCAGGTCTCGGGCCTCTTGTAATTGTACAAGCAGTGCGCGGAGCGCACTAAAGAAAGACGTGCGCGTAGCGCACGTCCCACGGGAAAAGAGCGCGGAGCGCTCAAAACCCATGTATGAGACAGTAATCAGGGGACTCCCGGCACCAACACCTGTCCGATGATATAGGCGTGTGCCGCGAAAGCGGCACATTTGTTGCTGCTCGTAAAAAAAAAAGGTGAAAACCACAGTGAAGGCGCAACATGGAAAAGAAAGTGGTCGATGACGAGCGAAGCTCGTCATCGACCATGGCCACTCACTAAAACACTGATACAGTGACTCAGGGCATCGAGCCCTATCCGGTGATATAAGTATTTGCCGCGAAAGCGGCAAATTTGTTCTTGTACTCACAAAAATACGGAAAAAAAAACGGATAGAGAAACATTGAGAAAGAGGAGGTTAAAGACGAGCGCAACGCGCTCGTATTGGACTATAAACCTTACGGGTGGATTACTGGACGTGAGACCTTTCCGAATATATAAGGTTTGCCGCCGGAGGCGGCCCCATATTGTTATTGTATGGGTTTTTCTTATTCTTATTATTATTTTTCTTCTATCCGTGTTTTTTGGGAATAAATCGCCCAATCTTCGACGAAAACTCCCAATTTTTTGCCCAAAATTAGAAATCACGGCGATACACAGTGTCAAAAAGTTTCGTTACAAAAATCACAAAAATGGCGCGTCAGCGCCCCCTGGAAAATCAAGATTACATTGCGCCTATGGAGAGACACCGAAAAATCTGAAAATTTTAGTTTGTCGTAGACGAAAAAAATTCGGCACAGTTATTGGTCACGTGAAGCCAAACAAAAAAACACATTACGCGGTTGCTAGGCAACCAACAGTATGGCGGCCATATTGGCCAGAAGAGGGACTTGGCGCCGAAGGCGCCATTTCATGCCCACGCATTTGAACGAACTCGTCCTAGGCCGTTGAACGCAGCGACTCCCCGTTCGCTCCAGATCATCTCCACATGTGGGACATCAAAAGTTATTAAAAACTTTTTAATAGGATTTTTGGTTTTGCCGTGGCAACGCCATGAATTTGGCGTCCGTTTTCGCCGCTCGCCGCCGCGTTCAAACAGTCATAACTCGCACATACTTTGGCCGATTTGAGCGAAACTTGAATCGTTGGTCGAGTCGTCGACCCCGGATGTTCTGATATAGGAATTTTGAAAATTGCCGCAATAGCGCCCCCTGCAGAGCACAAAATATAAATGAATGGAGCCAAAAATTAAACTTTGCCGTAGATGCATGAAATTTGGTACAAACATCCGTCACGTGATCCCGAACAAAAAATATATTGATGCCCCGCCCCTTTTTCCATCGTGTTGCCATGGCAACGGCCCAATGTCAACTTTGCCGCAGCCAAACCAAAATTGGTACACGCGTGCGTCATGACTGTCCGAACAAAAAAGTACATTATGTGGTTGCTAGGCGACCAACAGGAGGTCGGCCATTTTGGGAAAATCAGCGCCGAAGGCGCCATTTCTTTTGCCAGCTCTTTTATAAACTCCACCGAGGGTGGCAGCGACATTATAAGCAGGTAGGGCGCGGCAGCGCCTCCCGGTTATTGCGGCGGCGTGCGCGAACCGGCGTCAATCGGCCACCGCGGCCCGCGAGGGCCTCCCAATGCCGCTTGCGGCTTTAATTATTAGGCCCGAGCGGACCTGGCAGGTCTCGGGCCTCTTGTAATTGTACAAGCAGTGCGCGGAGCGCACTAAAGAAAGACGTGCGCGTAGCGCACGTCCCACGGGAAAAGAGCGCGGAGCGCTCAAAACCCATGTATGAGACAGTAATCAGGGGACTCCCGGCACCAACACCTGTCCGATGATATAGGCGTGTGCCGCGAAAGCGGCACATTTGTTGCTGCTCGTAAAAAAAAAGAGGTGAAAACCACAGTGAAGGCGCAACATGGACAAGAAAGTGGTCGATGACGAGCGAAGCTCGTCATCGACCATGGCCACTCACCAAAGCCCAAAACACTGATACAGTGACTCAGGGCATCGAGCCCTATCCGGTGATATAAGTATTTGCCGCGAAAGCGGCAAATTTGTTCTTGTACTCACAAAAATACGGAAAAAAAAACGGATAGAGAAACATTGAGAAAGAGGAGGTTAAAGACGAGCGCAACGCGCTCGTATTGGACTATAAACCTTACGGGTGGATTACTGGACGTGAGACCTTTCCGAATATATAAGGTTTGCCGCCGGAGGCGGCCCCATATTGTTATTGTATGGGTTTTTCTTATTCTTATTATTATTTTTCTTCTATCCGTGTTTTTTGGGAATAAATCGCCCAATCTTCGACGAAAACTCCCAATTTTTTGCCCAAAATTAGAAATCACGGCGATACACAGTGTCAAAAAGTTTCGTTACAAAAATCACAAAAATGGCGCGTCAGCGCCCCCTGGAAAATCAAGATTACATTGCGCCTATGGAGAGACACCGAAAAATCTGAAAATTTTAGTTTGTCGTAGACGAAAAAAATTCGGCACAGTTATTGGTCACGTGAAGCCAAACAAAAAAACACATTACGCGGTTGCTAGGCAACCAACAGTATGGCGGCCATATTGGCCAGAAGAGGGACTTGGCGCCGAAGGCGCCATTTCATGCCCACGCATTTGAACGAACTCGTCCTAGGCCGTTGAACGCAGCGACTCCCCGTTCGCTCCAGATCATCTCCACATGTGGGACATCAAAAGTTATTAAAAACTTTTTAATAGGATTTTTGGTTTTGCCGTGGCAACGCCATGAATTTGGCGTCCGTTTTCGCCGCTCGCCGCCGCGTTCAAACAGTCATAACTCGCACATACTTTGGCCGATTTGAGCGAAACGTGAATCGTTGGTCGAGTCGTTGACCCCGGATGTTTTGATATAGGAATTTTGAAAATTGCCGCAATAGCGCCCCCTGCAGAGCACAAAATATAAATGAATGGAGCCAAAAATTAAACTTTGCCGTAGATGCATGAAATTTGGTACAAACATCCGTCACGTGATCCCGAACAAAAAATATATTGATGCCCCGCCCCTTTTTCCATCGTGTTGCCATGGCAACGGCCCAATGTCAACTTTGCCGCAGCCAAACCAAAATTGGTACACGCGTGCGTCATGACTGTCCGAACAAAAAAGTACATTATGTGGTTGCTAGGCGACCAACAGGAGGTCGGCCATTTTGGGAAAATCAGCGCCGAAGGCGCCATTTCTTTTGCCAGCTCTTTTATAAACTCCACCGAGGGTGGCAGCGACATTATAAGCAGGTAGGGCGCGGCAGCGCCTCCCGGTTATTGCGGCGGCGTGCGCGAACCGGCGTCAATCGGCCACCGCGGCCCGCGAGGGCCTCCCAATGCCGCTTGCGGCTTTAATTATTATTATTTTTTTTCCTCTCCCCCAAAACGCTAGTTTCGGCACTTTCCCACCGACGAAAACTCCTGAATTTTTGCCCAAAATTCAATTAGGTGAAAAAAAAAAACTTCACATCTCCAAATTGTAAAAATTCAAAAAAATGGCGCGTCAGCGCCCCCTGGAAAAACGACGTTAACATTGCGCCCTATGGCAGGACGCCCCAAAATACCGCAAAACCCGAAAAACGTACTTCGTCGTAGACGAAAAAAATTCGGCACAGTTATTGGTCACGTGAAGCCAAACAAAAAAATACATTACGCGGTTGCTAGGCAACCAACAGTATGGCGGCCATATTGGCCCGAAGAGGGACTTGGCGCCGAAGGCGCCATTTCATGCCCACGCATTTGAACGAACTCGTCCTAGGCCGTTGAACGCAGCGACTCCCCGTTCGCTCCAGATCATCTCCACATGTGGGAGATTAAAAGTTGTTAAAAACTTTTTAATAGGATTTTTGGTTTTGCCGTGGCAACGCCATGAATTTGGCGTCCGTTTTCGCCGCTCGCCGCCGTGTTCAAACAGTCATAACTCACACATACTTTGGCCGATTTGAACAAAATTTTAACCGTTGGTCGAGTCGTCGACCCCGGATGTTTTCATATAGGAAATTTGAATATTGCCGCAATAGCGCCCCCTGCAGAGCACAAAATAAAAATGAATGAGGACAAAAATTAAACTTTGTCGTAGATTCATGAAATTTGGTACAGACATCTGTCACGTGATCCCAAACAAAAAATATATTGATGCTCCGCCCCTTTTACCACCGTGTTGCCATGGCAACGACCCAATGTCAACTTTGACGCAGCCAAACCAAATTTGGTACACGCGTGCGTCATGACTGTCCGAACAAAAAAGTACATTACATGGTTGCTAGGCGACCAACAGGAGGTCGGCCATTTTGGGAAAATCAGCGCCGAAGGCGCCATTTCTTTTGCCTGCTCTTTTATAAACTCCACCGAGGGTGGCAGCGACATTATAAGCAGGTAGGGCGCGGCAGCGCCTCCCGGTTATTGTACATTACATGGTTGCTAGGCAACCAACAGTATGGCGGCCATATTGGCCAGAAGAGGGACTTGGCGCCGAAGGCGCCATTTCATGCCCACGCATTTGAACGAACTCGTCCTAGGGCTTTTAACGCAGCGACTCCCCGTTCGCTCCAGATCATCTCCACATGTGGGAGATTAAAAGTTGTTAAAAACTTTTTAATAGGACTTTTGGTTTTGCCGTGGCAACGCCATGAATTTGGCGTCCGTTTTCGCCGCTCGCCGCCGTTTTCAAACAGCCGTAACTCACACATACTTTGGCCGATTTGAACAAAAATTGAATCGTTGGTCGAGTCGTCCACCCCGGATGTTCTGATATAGGAAATTTGAAAATTGCCGCAATAGCGCCCCCTGCAGAGCACAAAATAAAAATGAATGGAGCCAAAAATTAAACTTTGTCGTAGATGCATGAAATTTGGTACAGATATCCGTCACGTGATCCCGAACAAAAAATATATTGATGCCCCGCCCCTTTCCCCACCGTGTTGCCATGGCAACGACCCAATGTCAACTTTGCCGCAGCCACACCAAAATTGGTACACGCGTGCGTCATGACTGTCCGAACTAAAAAGTACATTACATGGTTGCTAGGCGACCAACAGGAGGTCGGCCATTTTGGGACAATCAGCGCCGAAGACGCCATTTCTTTTGCCTGCTCTTTTATAAACTCCACCGAGGGTGGCAGCGACATTATAAGCAGGTAGGGCGCGGCAGCGCCTCCCGGTTATTGTACATTACATGGTTGCTAGGTGACTAACAGGAGGTCGGCCATTTTGGGACAATCGGCGCCGAAGGCGCCATTTCTTGCCTGTGCTCTTTTATAAACTCCACCGAGGGTGGCAGCGAAATTATAAGCAGGTAGGGCGCGGCAGCGCCTCCCGGTTATTGCGGCGGCGTGCGGGAACCGGCGTCAATCGGCCACCGCGGCCCGCGAGGGCCTCCCAATGCCGCTTGCGGCTTTAATTAATTTTGTTATTTTAAAAGGACCATTCACGTCCACTAAGGTTAGCCTTAAAAAGCTTCTCTATATCATAATAAAGTACAGTGACCAATGGGTGGATGGCCTCGGCAAAGTGAATGTTGGATCCAAGGTCAAACGTCAGTTTACTTGTAGAAGTCCTTCAGCTTTTCCCAGTAGATACTCGTGGTTGGTTCAGTTCAAACGCCAGCAACCACTGTCCTGTGAATGATTCAAGACAGCAAGGTGTTTGTCCAATCAGGGAAAAGTTACTGTTAGTCCATTCAGAGAGCACAAAACTGTTGCTCTCTTTCATCAGCAAATCACATCCGAGGAGAGAAACAGGAGTCTGAGGAACTCCGATGAGTCAGATTCAGTCCTGTGAGCTGACTAGGCAGTGGTTCGGTGAAAGGCAGAACATGTGGTTTTCCTGTATGCACCCAGTAGATGGTGTCCGTTAATGATCACAGTCTCATAGTTCACAGATGAGTGTTGTTCACCTTTATCCACCAGCACATCAAGTGTCTGTCCGTTCACCTTCACAGGTAACATGAGTTTTGGACTCCCATGCCTCTGGACTCAGCAGCAGCCAGTAATCAGAGTAGCATTGTCCGTTGTTGTAAACGCCTCGATCTCCTCGAACGTTGTTGGTCATCTTGTCTGAAACAATCCTTGGCCACAATTACCAAAACCACACCCATAAGTCACTGCACATTTAAGTAAACTCATTATTACTCTTTTAGTCTTTTTCATTATTACTTTCATTACTCGCTCCTTACTCGGTATATTATAATCCAAATTCATTACTTTATTTCCTATTACAAGCTAAAAGTCCATCTGTTCAGCTGACCTCCATGCTGACCGGTCGATGAGGCGGGTGGAAGAGAGCGCTTCTCTTCCTTGCAGCACAATACGAAGGAGTGGGTGTGTCTTCCCCAACCAATCAGCTCTCTTGGAAATGTCTTATCGTCACTTCTTCTTCTGCGTAATCTGACTCCTCATTTCAACACACTGCCCCCCAGTGGATCAACCATACATACAAGCAGAAACTAAAATGTCCGCCAGATTCAAATGTATCTCAAAGCACAGTTTACAGATCAACACAGTTTTATATATAATCACTAAAACCTAATATGACAAATATGTATATAAATAATTCCACACCGCTGATATAGCACTGCCCCAAGCCCCTCTTGTGAAGCGTCACAGTGCAGAATGAACGGCTCGTCATAGTTGGGGTAACCTAGCACTGGGGGCTGGGAGAGAAAGTCAATGAGTTGACAGAGCACCGCATGATGCTCAGGGTGCCACTCGATCGTGTGAGATGAGGGCAGTTGGCCTATGCCACTTCCTTTCTTTTTTACTTGTCTTTTTGAGTTTTGTTTTGCTTTATCTGTGTGGTCATTAGCAAGGAGGTCGTAAAGAGGCTTTGCTATACGGAAGAAGTTTGGAATGTAGCTGCGGTAGTATGAGATAAAGCCTAGCAACTTTCTCAGCTCTCCAATAGTGGTAGGTTGCTGCTGTTTTAGGGCCCGTACAGGGGCAATGTCAGCAGGGTCCATAGTATAGCCCTCTTTTGTGACTAGTTTGCCAAGGAAACGTACCTTCTGCTTGAATAACTCACACTTTCGAGGAGTCAACTTTACACCATGGCTCTGATAGCGGTATAGGATTTTTCTCAGGTCACGCAAGTGGTCTTCAAAAGTCTGTGAATGGACAAGGTTATCATCGAGGTAAGGCAGAGAAATATCATCCCTCAACCCCCACAAACACTCCTCCATAGATCTCTGGAATGCTGCTGGTGCTGAGGACAAGCCAAATGGAATTCTCACCCATTCGAACAGGCCCCATGGTGTGATAAATGCAGTGAGGGGGCGGCTCGACTCTTCCAGGAAGCCCTGGTGATACGCCTTGCCTTGGTCGAGGACTGAAAACCAGGCACTTCCCTTCAGACTGTTCAGCATGTCCTGTATGCGGGGATTGGGTGTCGGTCGGGTATTGACTTTTTATTCAGCTCCCTAAAGTCACAGCACAGACGCAGTCCTCCATCTTTCTTACGTACACAGACTATTGGACTAGAGTATGGTGACCTAGATTTGGTTATCCAGCCCCTGTTTAACAAGTCCTCCAAATATTCTTTTACATCTTTATGGAGAGGCCTGGGGACGGAGACGTACGTCTTTTTAACAGGAGTGAGGTCATTCAGTCTTATTTTTAACTGCAAGGAGGGGATTGTCCCTACGTCATACTCATCACGGGAAAACGCTCCCCTTTCCTCCCTTAACAGCTGCTGAACTTTCTCTTGCTGTGTGGGAGGGAGGTGATCAAGTAGAACCGGGGGATCCCAAATGTCCATAGTCCCATTGACAGCACAGTCCATTTCTGTCTTTTCTTTTCCATTGATCACCTGGTCTGTGACTACCTGGATTACGGTAGTGGGTCTGATGTCCGCAGGGTAGATAGTCTTAACTCTCTGTGTCTGTCCCAAAATAGTCTTAGCAGACAGTTGGATATCCCGAGTAGAACTGTTTGTGACTGGTACTTTGAACATGGACCGACTTCCCTTCTGTAACTGTACTACCCCACTCTGCATCTGCAAACCGTCAGGTAGTTGGGTGTACTGATTTGGCTCAAACAGTACCTCTTGCCTGTCTGCAAGAGTGCCTGCTCTGACAAAGCACTTAACTGCCTTTGTTTGGCCTGCGGGAATGGTGATTAACTCACTGCCAACTTTTACCATGCCTTCCCCCAGCCTATCCTCCTTACTCTGCATCACCTTTAGAAAAACCTCTGTTCTCTTACAATCGAATGAGAAGGCTGCACTAACAGCTTCACTGATGGCACAAGGGGGTTCAATACCCATCTTAAGAACATGCTCAATCACATTAAACCCAATAATAGGTTGCTCTACCACCCCATCTTCATTTGCCACTAATACAGGAACAAGGAGCTCCACTTTTTGGCCACTATCTGTCGGGAGCTTGAAGGTTACCTCGATCCACCCACAGAATGGAATTGGCGTCTGATTTACTGCCCTCCCGTCCAGAATACTTGGGCCCACTAACTCAGCTAGGTCCCTGACTGTGGTGTTTGGCATGTGTTCTTGTCTCCAAGTATCATTCATCAAGCAGACCTGTGACCCCGTGTCCCACAAAACTTTTGTCTCTATGTCGTTGAGAGAGCAGGTTATGACGTACTTCTTCCCAATCAGATTGAGCAACTGTGATCTGCGATTAGGGGAAAGTAGACTGACACTGACCGTTTCTTTTTCCTGAGGCACTTCTGCCTCAACTGCCAGCCTTGCCTCTAACTTCTGAATACTGTCAGTGACCAGCTTATACAGATCTGGTGGGTTGGCGTGTGTGGGCGTAGTTGTGACTGTACTGGCAGCCATGTCTACTTGTCCAGTCTTTTTATCAGGTCTCTTTCCAGACCGGCAATCTCTTGACATGTGGCCACTCCTCGCACATTTAAAGCAGTGGTCGCACTGATCTCCATTGTTGGCGGACTGACAGCTTTTGCAGCCCCGTTTCCTGTTTCCACGTGGGGTGTAGGAGGCTCTGGGAGACTCACGTATGGCCTTCTTTATTTCCTCCATTTCACCTTTCAGTTGTGTGACAATGTCCAGGAGCTCAGATTCAGTGCGGGAGGTGTTTTGAGGTTTAGTGGTTTTACCTTTGGTCGAAGGACGTTCTTGGCTTTCCACACTTCCCACCGTCGCCTCTGCACCCGCCTGGGTTTCTACTCGAAGTTCACGGACTTTGGGTTCTTTCGTCTGCTTTTTGAACTTTTGGTGTTGTTCCCACTCAAGGCTGGCTGCTGCATTTGTTTTAGCTATTAGTAGCTCATCTGTGACTGCAGGATCCTCCAGGTAGCGCTTGAGTTGGTACTTGACATCAGCACTTATCAGTCCCGTTTCCACAGCCCTCAGAAACTTTCTCTGAATTAGGTCAGGGCCATACTGCTCTTCAGCTCCAGGCTCTCTGGATGCCACCAAAAGTCTTTCTTTTAACTCCATGGCACGAAACAGGAAGTTCTGAGGTGACTCGTTACTTTCTTGTGTGAGGTTTATCAGGCGATTGTACAAGTCTGTGGAACTGTCCTCTTTGTAATGCCCTCGCAGAATTGTGCGCAACTGCGACAGGTTGAGATCCGACTTAATCTCCAACATGTCACGCAAACTCAGTCCGGGACTCACTGCTCTGACTACAGCCTCAATTATCTCAGCCTTACTGTGATTTTTCTTTAGACCCATGTCAATCTGGTGAATGAGGTTGGAATAAGACAATTTATCCTTTTGACCCCTCTCTCCTATCTGACCGTTGATCCTAAACTCTCATTTAATGGTCACTTCAGGTAGTCGGGGCGCTTGGGGAACAGCGGGCTGTGCCAGAGTGGGGGGACTTTGTGGCTGATTTGTCACTTTTGTGGTAAGTTTTGCTATTTCCTCTTCCAGCTTTTTAGTAGAATCCAGGAAACTTTCTTGCAGGGCCGCATATTGCTTTTGTAAACTTGCGAGCGCCTCCGCATCCCGATCGCTGCCTGTGGCTGATCACTTTGTTTTGAATTAGCTTCGGTAGCACATGTGATTAACTTTAGCAGGAACATGCGTGCTACATCCTCGTCTTCATTTTCAACGACATCTTCAATCTTTTCAACTATCTTTCTTATCAGCATGTACTTTCTGGACGGCTTGACTGTGTCTATTTTTGCAAACAAACAGACCTCTTGTAGCTCTTCAGGCTGTAGCTGCGCCAAAGCCTCACTTAGCTTGTCTTGCAGTAGCTCGAGATCCATCATGTTTTCTTGTTTCACGCTCACCGTTTACTGAAGCACAGCTGAACCCTCCTCTGCTACCAAATTTTGTTACACTTGTCATCAAAGAAGAGGCAACTTGACGATTTTCAGTTGGTTTATTGTCTACAGACAACGGCAGGCATCTCTTTTTTGTCACGTTCACAAAGTGCATCATACAGTGTACCACAACTTGTCTTGCTCGCGAGACTTTTAAATCAAATCAAATCAAATCAAACTTTATTTATAAAGCGCTTTTCATACAAAATGTAACACAAAGTGCTTTACAGTGCTTAAAAATCATTAAAATCGTCCCCACCAGTAAATATACATAAATAACTACAACCCCACCACCCCACCCGCACACACAGACACACAGACACATATACGTACAGACAGCCAGCAGTTAAAAGTCCTAAATAAAAATGGACATAGAGTTGAGTACGTAAGGCTGGGTACAGATGGACCGAAAGAGGAAACATCATCCAAGGAGCCGTCTGCACCAGGAGCAGCCCATTGGCCACAGCCACAGAGCGCCAACTCAGGGGGCCCGGAGTAGGTGTAGGAGAGACGTCCTACCTCCATCCAGGCACCCCCAGGAGAGCGCCCGCACGGCCACAGCCAACCAACACTCCTGGGGCAGAGGGCTCCCTCAGAGGAACCACTAGGAGAACATAAAAAATAAATAAATAAATAAATAAAATAAATAAAAAATAGATAAATAAATACAATAAAAATTATATATATATATATATATACACATAAAAAATAAATTAATATTTAATAAGAGATACATTAAAAACAGCTAAAACTGTGCGTGAAATAGCACAGGATAAAAAGAGGGAAACTAAAGAAATAATAGAACTAAAACCGGTAAATAAGGTTAATATAAGTAATTAGTTAAAAGCTAAACTAAAAAGGTGGGTCTTGAGCCTGCTCTTAAAAACATGAACGTTCTCTGTGGTCCTGAGCTCCTCCTCAGGTCGTTCCAGAGGCGAGGGCCATAATATTGGAAAGACGCCTCGCCGTGAGTCTTTCTGTTGACTTTAGGAATAACTAGGAGACCCCTGCCGGAGGAGCGAAGGGACCGCGAAGGCTCATATGGTAAAATCAATTCTGAAAGATAAGAAGGACCAAGACCATTAAGACATTTAAAAACCATTAAAAGAACTTTAAAATCGATCCTGAAACACACGGGGAGCCATTGCAGCGACTCTAAAACCGGTGTAATGTGGTCCTTCCTCCTGGTCTTCGTCAGGACACGAGCTGCTGAATTTGGTAAAAGTTGCAAACCTGAGATACTCTTTTTGGGAAGACCAGAAAGCAGGGCATTTCAGTAGTCAATACGACTGGTGATAAAAGCATGCATTAGCGTCTCCGTGTTGGCCCGAGAGAGAATGGGGCGGGGCTATGTTCTTTAGATGGTAAAAACCTATCTTTGTGATATTCTTAATGTGTGGAATTAAAGTCAGCTCAGAGTCAAAAATCACACCCAGGTTCTTCACCTGTGACGAAGGATTAAAAGACAATGACTGTAGTTTGGGTAAAAGTTTCTCTCTCTGGGCCTGAGGACCGATGACTAAAACCTCAATTTTGTCCTGGTTAAGCTGGAGAAAGTTTTCTGCCATCCAGGATTTAATATCTAAAATGCAGTTAAAAAGTGCATCCATTGGCCTGGTGTCATCAGGAGACATGGAGATGTACAACTGTGTATCATCAGCGTAACTATGAAAGTTGACTCCATGTTTCCTGATGATCACCAAGAGGGAGCATATACAGGTTAAAAAGCACTGGGCCTAAAATCGAACCCTGGGGTACACCACATGTAATGTTATGGACCTTAGAGGAGCAGGTATCCACACTTACCATGAATGTCCTGTCTGTGAGGTAGGATGTAAACCATTTGTGGACAGCACCAGAGAGGCCGATGTGTTTTAAACGAGTTAAAACAATAGTATGGTCGACTGTATCAAAGGCAGCGCTCAGATCCAGTAGAACCAACACTGTCAACCTTTTGGAATCATAATTTAATCTAAGATCATTTAAGATCTTTAAAAGGGCCGTCTCGGTGCTGTGGTTTACCCTAAAGCCAGACTGAAATTTCTCAAGGACGTTATGTGCATTTATAAAGTCGCTAAGTTGGGTAAAAACAAGTTTTTCTAAGATTTTGCTTAAAAATTGTAAGTTGGATACCGGTCTAAAGTTGTTAAAATCATTACGGTCCAAATTGCTCTTCTTCAGCAGGGGCTTCACCACCGCCCCCTTAAATGCAGCAGGGAAGACCCCCGTCTGAAGAGAGCAATTCATCATGTTTAAAAGCTCGTCTCTAAGAGATCCATAAAACGTTTTAAAAAACGGGGTTGGGACCGGGTCTAAAAGACATGTGGTGGGCCTCACTGAGGAGAAAACTTTATCAAGCATCTCAGCTTGATGCTTGATTTTACCACCCATATAGAATGATGAGCGCCCACTTGTGGCGCAAAAGCGCTATTGCTTTTACAGATTAACTAGATTTACTTACAATATACTTTTATAATTATGTAAGTTATCAGGATCCAATTAATAAGAAATTTTATGGGGGTGTACAATTTTACTTATTCCTACACGCTACTTTGAAAATAAGAACATTTTGGTTGCATTCAGATTCATAGCTATTGTCCCCTGTGTGGTTGAGGATGGAAGGCACTACTTGTGGAGCGGTATCTCTTACTGCCCTTGTCCACTCACATGTTAAACTGTCTGTCAAAGCTCACACGAACAATGTGATGGTAAAAACATGCTTAAAAACTGGGAATCAGTTTTGGCTCCGTTTCGGTTTTAAAACATACTCAATATTAGCCCCAATATCATCCAATCGAGCATTTAATGTCTGGTCTAGTCAGAGTATTAAAACATTTAAAAACCTGTACATTGATAATACATTTGCTTCCTTTGCATAGCTGTCTGAGAAGTTCTGCATTCCCAAAACACACTTTTTCAGATACTTGCAGATAAGTAGCTTTGTAGCTGAAAGGTTTCCTTTGTTTCCTGCCTTGCCTCCTGACTCACCTCTAGATGTATTTTATAAACCAGCTCCTGCATTGAAAGGCGAAATGTCACATAATACACTCAGGCACTTTGGGGAGATCATGTGGGATATGGAGGATTGAAAGTGCCACAATTAAATAGATAAATACGCAATTAAATAATTACATAAATGTGTCATGAATTAATTAAATATGGAATAAATAAATCAATGTATTATTAAATGTGTACTTAATTAATTACATTACCAAAGATTCTGTGTAAAAATGTATATATAAATATTTATCTATTTAATGAATTATTGCATGGTCCTGTGTTGCAGTGTTTCATGAATTAATTGTATCTGTCAAACTCGCCCATCAAAAGTTGTGGGCGGGGCTAAAGCCTGAAAAACTCAAATCTTGTCTAATCCATTGCTTTGGCCTGAAGTGTTTGGAAACATGGCGGCTACGATGATGGAGGACCTTCATGAGTAGAGATGGGAATTGATAAGATTTTATTGATATCAATGCCATCAATAATTTTACCTATCGATTCAATTCTTTATCGATACCTGACTTGTCTGTGTGTTGGGGAATGAATGTGCTTTCGATAAACTCTATCAAAAAATACACAGTTAGTTTTCCCAAGAAAAAAATATTCATTAACTTAAGCAAGTTTCCAAATATACTGTGGCTCCTGCACTCAGCCTGCCTGAGTGCATTTATTTAATGGTGCATTTATTTAATTCCATATTTAATTAATTCATAAAACATTTAATTAATTAATTAATGGTGTATTTATTTAATTGTGGCACTTTCAATCCTCCATAGTGGGAATGTTTAGCAATGATATTTGGAAGGAAGTATTGGGCAAAGTACATAATTCTTCAATCTGTGCTACACACGGACTAATTCAATGCAACATTTTACATCGCACCCATTTGACAAAGGTTAGACTTTCAAGAATATTCCAAACTGTGGATCCAACCTGTGACCGGTGCCATCAGGCAGCTGCCTCTCATATTTGTGTTTTGGTCATGCCCGACTTTATCATCTTTTTGGAACAACATTTTTGATACCCTGAGTGCGGTCACAGGGAAAAATATTAATCCAAATCCTGTTGTAGCGCTGTTTGGGGTAACTTCTCATATTACAGGTATTTCACTGTCTTCGGGAGAGCGGTCCTCCTTTATAGCGTTTGTAAGCAAGCCGACTAATCCTTTTTAAATGGAAGGTGGCCATTCCATCATCTCATAAAAAAAAAAAAAACAACCTTGACCCAGCAGTTTTGTCCAATTTTAGACCTGTGTTCCATCTGTCTTTTCTCTCTAAAATCCTTGAGAAACTTGTATTCAAACAGTTACATTCATTTCTAGACCAGAATAGCATGTTTGAAAAATTCCAGTCGGGCTTCAGGACACGCCACAGCACTGAGTCTGCACTACTGAAAGTGCAAAATGACATCCTGTTGTCTCTGGACTCTAAAAAAACAGTATTGTTGGTGATGCTAGACCTCACTGCAGCCTTCGATACAGTGGACCACTCCATCCTCCTGACCCGCCTATCCCAGCAGGTGGGCCTTCAGGGACCCGTGCTGCAGTGGTTCATGTCCTACCTAACCGACAGGTCTTTTTCCATGGTCATCAATGACGTTTCCTCCTCTACAGCAACTCTGTCCTCTGGTGTACCACAGGGTTCCATTTTAGGTCCGGTTTTATTTTCACTTTACATGTTGCCCCTGGGTTCAATCATCTCTCGCCATAACGTGTCCTTTCACATGTATTCAGACGATCTACAAATCTACCTCCCGGTTTCGTCAAACTCCCCAGACACACCTCAGTCCATCCACAGGTGTCTGGATGACATTAAGCTCTGGCTCTCACAGAACTTCTTGTGTTTAAATGAGTGAAAATCTGAACTCATTCTTTTTGGTGCTCAAAATCCACTCAGCACCACTGTTCCTGGTCTTCAGTCTCTCGTCCCCCACACCGTCATCAAAAACCTAGGTGTTAATCTGGATGCAAATCTGGACTTTCGCAAGCAAATTGACTCTGTAGTTAAGGCAAGTTTTTTCCAGCTTCGCCTTCTGGCAAAAGTGAAGCCTTTCCTCAGCTGCTCCGACCTGGAAAAAACTATTCACGCATTCATCAGCTCACGATTAGATTACTGCAATGCACTGTATATTGGACTCAGTCAAACCTTCATTCACAGATTACAGCTTGTGCAAAATGCTGCTGCCCGGCTCCTCACCAACTCTCACAAACATGACCACATCACGCCCCGTCCTTTACTCCTTGCATTGGCTCCCGGTCCTTTTCAGAATCCAGTAAAAAAAAATATTTTTTGTTTTCAGTTCCATCCACGGCCTTGCACCGGTGTATTAATGTGAGACTCTGACCCCTTACCAGCCCAGCAGAACCCTACGTTCTGCCCAACACCACCTGCTGGAGGGGCCCAGGTCACATCATAAAGAGTGGGGTGATCGGGCTTTTGCTGTGGCAGGTCCAAAACTCTGGAACTCGTTGCCGCTTGAGTTACGTGCCGTTTCAGACCTGCCCCTGTTCAAAGCAAAACTAAAGACTCACCTGTTTAAAGAGGCATTTGACACATAGTTCTGTGGCAACTGTTGTGGATGGTCTGTTTTTAATTAAATTGTACTCCTTTTTATGTTGTATTTTTATTGTGTGCAGTGCTTTGATCAACTTTGGTTGCTTTAGAAATAAAACTTGATTGATTTGTACTGGGTTAGAGATGTTCTTTATTTTGCCAAATTAAAAAAAATATATACACATACTGGAAGGTTCGCAAAAGACATTTTCAAAGATATGGGACCCTTATTTTGAATATGTTGAGAAGCTGATTTTCCCAGTTAACCTTGATTGTTTATTTTTATGAGCATAGTACTTTCTCACTAGCATGTTACCAATGTTGTAGCAAATTCTTATTTATCCATTTTAGGTTTCGTTTTTGTCTGTTTAGTTTTGTTCTGATGTCCTTTATTTTTTGACGCAGGTTTGTTTTTTGTATATAAAAAGTTCAATAAATATTGATGCTTGCCATATTGATAGAAAAAAAACCACGACCAATAAAAGTGCCCTTCGCCTGACGCTCATTACTGCAGCTCTGATCTGGATGAAATCTGGACACTATCTTTGTGATTTGATTTGATTATATTAGTATTTAGACATTTGTTTCTTTGTTTTTGCTTTATTTAATTCTTACTCTGAATTGAGCCTCTACGTCCTGGGTTTATATTACTTCCCGTCACCCTAGATAAGCAGGTCGTAATAATGAAAAACAGAGTTAGACTTTGCAGACTAATCAAACAAACATTTAATGAAATTTTATTACAAAGCCACATGAAAAACACAAACTCACAATCTTGTCTAAAGCATTTTTTTCAAACTGCTATATTTATTTTTTATTTATTTATTTTAATTAGGACAGTGCACATTAAACACGTCAGCCAAAAGCATCAATGTAAATGTACCAGAATTAGCGCGAGAGCTAAATTGGCTCCGTTGTCCTAATAATGACGGGTTGATACACAGCGCCCTCTGGTGGTATGCAGATTCTACTGCAGTGCTACCTTATTGATATGATTTAAAACAGCTTTTTTTCTGATTAGGCCTGTTTAGTCTCGACGTTTTGAAATGGGAATGAGACTGGTTTAGGTCGACCTTGAAGCCTTCACTGTTCTGATGCCTGTTGTGTCAGTCTCTGGTGAAGTGGGGCCTCTCAGCTCTTGTCCAGTTGCTCGGGACAGAAGTTGAAGGGCTTGTCGTAGCCCATGAGGTGGTTATAGTGCTGAGGTACAGTGAAGAGGTCGGGGTTGACCAGCAGCCCCGTCCTGTCTGCGTAGAACGTGGTGAACATCTTGCTGATTTCGGGCAACCGCACTTGCGTCTGGTGGAACGCCGTCTTCTTTTCGGTCAGAAACACGCTGTAGGCAAGGCGAGGTTATTTAGAGTCATTCCAACTGCTCTACAGAACAAGGGATTTCTGTAAACTAAACTATTAAATAAATAGACTACATATAATTACACACAAAGCAAATAACAAAACATTACATCAATCAATTACAAGTGAAAAGTGCAGATAAAACAGTTTCCGTGGGGCATTTATTTATGCATTTATAAATATATATAAAAGACCAACGATCGCAGCTTGAACGAGAGCGGACCAAACAAACACAACGACCTACGCTTTGCATTTACGTCCTGCATGAGTCAACACATGCAGTCGAGTAAATGTTCCGGTGAAAGCCCCTCAGAGCCCTTAAACGTCATTAAAAAAGTATCATATTTAATTGTAGCAGGCATTATGTCTACATTTCATAGAAAAAAAATCACTTTGTGCAACTTTTTTGTTCTAGACGTCTATTAAAAATACTAAAATTATGCTTAAATATTACTCAACAGTAACTTCACTTTGAGTAGTGAGTGACCATAATAATGACTCAAGTCTGAGTAAAACAAGTACCTGGGGAAAATGTACTGAGTAACTTTTCGATTAAGTCGTGACATAAATGGAGAAACAAAACATGACATGATCCGAGTAAATTCAGCCCCCACGGCGGCTCGCCGTTATAAAGGACTGTAGCCTAATAACGGTTTACACATTGAGAAATATGTGACACAGGTTGATGAAACGCAAAGTATTTCTCAAAGTGCTACATAATCATTATTCATTCCTTCCACACTCGATGGTGGTAATCAAATGACCCGAGTCATTTAATTTTGAGAATTGCCCAATACCGAGTCCCGATCCGATACCTAATACATATATTTTTTAAATTAAGAAAAAACTATTATTCAACTCGTTTTCATTCATGGTTTTGGATATAGAGATGCGGGTGATCTAAAATGCCATTCATTACTAAATGTGTTTGTTGATTGGCAATGAAAACAAACTTGGGCAATAACTTTTTTGTACACTGCAACGTACAAAACTGTCTAGCAATACAGAAAAAAAACACAGCAGTAATGTGGCCAAACACTTAAATAACACGATATATTTAGCCAATGGACATGTGTATATATCAGAGTCCTGATGGGGAGGTAATGTCCGATCCCAATCGAGTCTGTAACCACATGATCGGGCCCGATTTCCGATCACATCAACCCTAGTTTATAGTTTTTGGATTAAGTTGCAGTTTAACTGAAGGGCAGGCTACATGCATTTGTTTACAAAAGTGAACATATTTGATTTAATTGACCCTTATGTAATTGTTTAGATGGTACAACTATGAATAAAATAATGCTTCCAGTCTGACCTGTAGGTGACGGCAGTGTACACGTCCTGCGTGGGGTCGTGATACAGGCGCACCACGTAGCCTTTAGTGAGGAGGTGGAGCATGACAGGCGTGAGGAAGGTGAAGAAGCCAATGACGCCACAGAACACAGCCTGTAGAGCCCAGCTCTGAGCTCCCAGGCCGGTGTTCAGGAAGAAATGGGGCATGAAGAGGACACTGGCTCCGCTGGTGCTATAAGAGAACGCCTTCACCCCTGTGAGCACACAGAGACATCGTTACAGCAGGTCACCACTGGGACATAGCTGACAGTCAACTGTGCTTCTAGAATGGGAAATCACACACATGTATTTATACTGCATCAAATTAACAGGTGATATTAGTAAACCAATGGAGACGGAGTTCCTCACGTGGACTGACTGAGGGTACACACAAAACGAGTGAGCGCTACGCCAATCTGTCCAACAGGTGACGCTGCACTGCTGCTTTATAATACATCTGTCCTCCTGCTTTATTTCTCTTATTTCCCTCTTAAAATCTCCTCCTTAATGAACTCAAACTTATGTATAGTCCCTTTAATGGAGGACACGTCTAACCAAAAATAAATGTATACAAATTTAAAATGTCTTCCTCATACATGCTCCAGCAAAGCCCTGGTGAGTAGAATGAGCCCTGGCCTTTTCACCGTGATTGCCTCTATATGTCTGTAAAGTCACTTAAATAGTCTCTGCTCGGGTCGAACAAGCAAACAGCGTAATGTGTAATGACGTCATGCGCGTTCACGCTCAGCTGTAGCGTTAGCTGTAGCGTTAGCTGTATCTCCTCTATACTGACGCTGCAGAGCGAGTGGTAACTTCGGAAGGATGGATTTAGCGGAGATTAAAAGGAGACCGGCTTCAAGCACCATCGAAACTCCAGCCCAGACCCCGACTAACGAAAAGAAACAAAGTTTATTCGAGTGTGACAAAATAGGCGAAAGTCGAGTCTGATCGGCGTAGGCAAAGAACCAGAGTAAACATCGGAAAATGTTGAGAGAATCTCTCAAAAGACCCACAGCTTATTTTTGCTTGAAAGGTAAGAAATTATGACTAAATACGTGGGGGAAAAGTGTTGTTGATGCTTCAAAACAACGGTGTCCGACTGTCAGTGCATGTTTATGTACAAACTTCACTGACACAAGCCATAAAATAATTATATTTGGAAGTTACCTAAATAGTTGATAATAGTTTTATACCTACAGAGAAGTTGTGTAGTATTAGTAGCAGACTAGTAGTGTCAGTAATAACAGTAATTGTGCTGTGCCTGCAAAACATTTGAGTAGTAACAGTGGTAATGGTGCTGTATTTACAATGGCAAAAATAATGCAGCTAATGTTAGCTTTTCTTGACCGCAAAATACGCATGACTGTTCTCAGATTTATAAGTAGTGAAACGACTACAAAAAGTGCACATGTGCTGTTTACAATATAGTTTACGAGTGAGCTAACTTTGGGCCCAGGGAATTGGAGACGATTTACCCCCGGTTCACATTAACTACGGTCAGAGTTTGGTCCGGGTTTGCCGCAAATTACCACTCACAGCGAGTCCGGCTGACACTGTGGCTTCGCCAGCTCCGGTGTCAGATGCTGTGCCAGGCACAGAAACGGCCCTGGCGAGAACAGAAGTGCACGCGAGTTTCCCTCTTGGTGCGAGGGCAGGTGATAAGTAGCCCCATATACAGTGCCTTGCGAAAGTATTCGGCCCCCTTGAACTTTTGCCACATTTCAGGCTTCAAACAAAGACATAAAACTGTTTTTGTGAAGAAGGAGAAAACTGATCAGAGATGCTGCCAAGAGGCCCATGATCACTCTGGATGAACTGCAGAAATGTACAGCTGAGGTGGGAGACTCTGTCCATAGGACAACAATCAGTCGTATACTGCACAACTGTGGCCTTTATGGAAGAGTGGCAAGAAGAAAGCCATTTCTTAAAGATATCCATAAAAAGTGTTGTTTAAAGTTTGCCACAAGCCACCTGGGAGACACACCAAACATGTGGAAGAAGGTGCTCTGGTCAGATGAAACCAAAATCCAACTTTTTGGCAACAATGCAAAACGTTATGTTTGGCGTAAAAGCAACACAGCTCATCACCCTGAACACACCATCCCCACTGTCAAACATGGTGGTGGCAGCATCATGGTTTGGGCCTGCTTTTCTTCAGCAGGGACAGGGAAGATGGTTCAAATTGATGGGAAGATGGATGGAGCCAAATACAGGACCATTCTGGAAGAAAACCTGATGGAGTCTGCAAAAGACCTGAGACTGGGACGGAGATTTGTCTTCCAACAAGACAATGATCCAAAACATAAAGCAAAATCTACAATAGAGTGGTTCACAAATAAACATATCCAGGTGTTAGAATGGCCAAGTCAAAGTCCAGACCTGAATCCAATCGAGAATCTGTGGAAAGAACTGAAAACTGCTGTTCACAAACGCTGTCCATCCAACTTCACTGAGCTCCAGCTGTTTTGCAAGGAGGAATGGGCAAATATTTCAGTCTCTCAATGTGCAAAACTGATAGAGACGAACCCCAAGGACTTACAGCAGTAATCGCAGCAAAAGGTGGCGCTACAAAGTATTAACTTAAAGGGGCTGAATAATTTTGCACACCCAATTTTTCAGTTATTTGATAAAAATTTTTGAAATATCCAATAAATGTCGTTTCACTTCATGATTGTGTCCAACTTGTTGTTGGTTCTTCACAAAAGTTTACAGTTTTATATCTTTATGTTTGAAGCCCGAAATGTGGCAAAAGGTCGAAAAGGTAGTTTGTCAACAAAAGCCGTATTTGCCAGAACAACGACCCTCCCCAGTGAAGTGGATGCTTTAAACACACTAATGTCCCCGTGTCACTGGTAATGGACAAATGTTTACATTTACGATGTTACACGCGTGTACAGGTGGTAAACGAGACCAAATAAGTAGTAAGCGGACAGATTTTATTTTGAAATACACCGGATCTTCCTTTCTCACGAGACATGACTTCCTGTTTTTTTTCAGCTTGATCCGTTGGGGCTCCGGTCTCCGGCAAAGATAGACTTCTTGCGGATTCTTTCCGTTGCTGCCGGAAGGCCGCCGGATGACCTCGGTAGCCGGACCCGGACCTCGCGGAGCAGTGTGTGTGTGCAACATTGGGTTTAATGACTTTCTAAGTTTGCGGTCTCGGGGCGACCTACAAAGTGTTCCAACATGTGCGAAAACGGCCTTAGACGTAGGGGTGGGAGATAGACAAAAATTAATATATCGATTTTTTTGTGTCCATATCTTGATATTGATATTCAGATGATATTTTTGCAATCCTTCGCAGAAATGTGTGAAAACTGGCAAAGAAGGTCCAGTTGGTCTTTTGACTTGCTGTATCTGACCTATTATTGTATAGAATTACTGGTACATATAAATATGTCACATTATTGATTTAAACATTAGGGCAGGGTGACACACACACGGGAAAGAGAGACGAGTGATCTGAAGAAAACGGGTGACAAGGATATTATTGGCCTTAACCGCATTTGTATCGTGGCTTTCTTCCCTGTGTTGTTAGTTAGCGCCAGGCTACAAGTTAGGAATGTTGGCTAGCTAGCAAGGCAGTGCTACAACTTGTCCTGAGCCCTTTCCTCGCAGATATGCGCGACTCAAGTGACACACTTCATTCATATCATTAGATTCTTAATCTCTGTAATCGCTCCATGCTGCCATGTTGTTGTTTTGACTGTTATGCGGGGGAGGGGGCGGCTGGCGCGCTACGGTGACACACAAGGACAACGCGACAAAGTCCGAAAAAACTGTGGTAAAAAAAAATAATAATAATTTGGGGGGGTCGGATTGTACAAATTATGAAATATTTGACACGATTGAAAACACTGAGAATATCACATGTAATATTATGTTTATTTCCTCCATTATTACAGTGAACTCAAGGTTTTCTACATTCAATATTTGTATTGCTCGTCTTGGGTAATTAAGGCTATTAAGAACATGTAAATAGTACAAAAACATTAAATGAAAATGCCAGTTTGATTATTTTGAAAACAGGCTGTTAGTGTGAATGGATAAAGCTGAGTGTTTACGTTGTCCCAGTGGACCAGGACTCTGCTGCTTTTGTCACTCATTCTGAACATCAGACTCTGGTTTGGACTCTGCGCTCTGGCCCCGCCCCCTGAGTCGTACTGTCAAACCACCGGTACAGATTCAAATGCCCTGGTTTAAGCTTTTGTTAAAGCGAAGAAACTTAAATGTATTTGTCAGACACACATCCACGTGTTTAGCGGCAGAGGAGGGGAAGCCACAGACGCTTCTCCTTCTCCCCCCGCTCCTCGGATCAGAATGAGAGGAAAACTCCTGTTGCAAATCGAAGTCGCCTGATGGTGATGGTCTGACGGCGCTCAGGCTCCTCTGTCTTTAGGACAGATAGTACAGAAATTGCTGATCGAAAGGCGCTGCTGTTGTAGCGAGGGCTGACGCAGCCTCAGCTGCGCTCTCGGCCTCCGGAGTTTTACGCACTCTGGAGGTTCGGTTCTGGAGTGGACACATTTAGGTCCTGAACAAGCTCATCCACGTCTGAATTATAAGACTGTTTCGCCTGTATAAGCGCGTTTCCTGTGCGGCGGTTTTAACGGGTCAATATCGATCAAATTGTGATCTTTTTTCTTTGCGTACCCCCGGGGACGTCCTGCGTATCAGTTTGGGAACCCCTGGTCTAAACGATACATCTCCCACCTCTACTTAGACGTTCATCATTATTTGTCCTGTTGGTGTGTCTGACCTCTGACAGCGGTGTGCAGACTCCCCGTGTAGATGAGCTGTCCTGGTGAGGCCTGTCCACTGGAGGACAGGCAGCGAGCAGGGGGACCAGGGACACGCCACTGCAGGCACACGCTCTGCAAACACACCATATCATTATTTACACCACAGTGGAGCCGGACGCTTCTGGAAAAATACACGATTGAAATCGTTCTGGTGGCAAAGTATGGCAATTTAGATTTTGTTTTTACATTTTCAAAATGAGAATAATTTCTCAGTGCATTTCAAGCATGTTTAGAGCATTTACATTTGAAAGACAAGCCAAAATGGCTGAATTAATATATACAAGCGATGTAAGGTTGCGTTGAAAATGTGTGCCGTTGCCGTGACAACCTCGCTAATGTGATATAGAGCATTTGTCCACCATCTTCCATTTCACAATTATGCAATCATGTCACTACAATTTGAACACGCCTATTGGATTCCTAGATAGCCAAACATGGGGTTAGACACCAAAATTATTTAGTAATGGGCATTTTAAGGATTTGGCACCCCTCTTGGACGCCATCTTGAAAATTTGACCTTTCCGGTGGTCAGATTTTGGTAGACTTTTAGTATGTTATTAAGCACACCTGATACTACAGAAAACTGTTGAAAAACCTTTTTTTTTTTTTTTTTTAGAACTTAAGTTTCTCTGCTTGAAAAACACAATAAAAATTAACAAGATACATTAACATTGAGTCTGCTTTTTTTTTTTCACACATACAAAAAACAAGCAAATAAACCAGCAAACACTTACAAGCAGGGTATTAGAATACAGGAAACGTAGACATTGTCAACGTGAGATAAAATAAATGATATATATATATATATATATAATAATAATATAAAAAAGTGAAGCAAAAAAAATAAAATAAAGCAAAACAGAACACTTCTTATTGTTTCAGCAGAGGCAAAACGGGTTTCCAGCGTTTAACAAAGATAGGCTTTTGTAACCTCAATGAATATGTTATTTGTTCCATTTGATATATACTCCATACTTTCTGAATCCATATATTATAAGTCGGTGGGTCTGGTTTAAGCCATCTAATAGTTATACATTTCAATGCAACTGTAAGTAGTATATTTAAAAGGTACGTATGGTCTCTGCTGACAATGCTCCTGGGTTTTGCTCCTAACAGTGCTACTATTGGACTAAGTGGAATGTCATGTTTGAATATAATTTTAAGAGCATCAAAGACTTCTTCCCAGAACAATCTTAATGCAGGGCATTGCCAAAATATGTGACTGTGATTAGCATTGATTGTCCCACAGTTTCTCCAACATGAGCCCAGGTGGTTCGGACCCATCTTAGCGGTTATTTCTGGTGTCCGGAAAAATCTGGTTATCACTTTCCATTTAAACTCCTTCCACATGTTCGAATTTGTGGTTAGATGTGCCTCCGTGCATATCTCCTCCCATATATCCTCTGGTATAACTATTGCCAACTCCGCTTCCCATTTCGTTCTTGTGTACCGAGAGAGACATGGCTGAGCGCGAAGGTCCCGGACAGCGAGGTTCACCTGGAGGGCTTCCAGCTTCTCCACGCGGATCGGGACCCGAGGCTCTCCGGGAAAACAAAAGGCGGTGGAGTTTGTTTCTACATCAACAGCAGCTGGTGCTCTGATGTGACTGTGATCTCCAACACTGCTCTCCTGCTCTGGAATATCTCATCATTAACTGTAAGCCTTTTTATTCACCGCTGGAAATAGTTTCATTCATTCTGGTGGCTGCTTATCTACCGCCGGGCACGGACATACTCGAAGCTCAGCGCACGCTCGCGGAGCAGATTCTGCATATGGAGTGGACCTTTCCGGACTCTCTCTTTATCGTGCTTGGTGACTAACAACGGGAACCTGAGCCAGGAATTACCCAAGTACAGACAGTTTATTAAATGCCCAACCAGAGAGGAGAACACGCTAGATCACTGTTACACTACAATAAGCACCACGCTGTCCCCCGTGCTGCACTCTGACTTTCAGATCACGTGATGGTTCATCTTATCCCTTCATTCAAACAAAGACTGTAACTCGCTAAACCTGTAGTGAGCACAATAAAGAAGTTCACTCCTGAAGCTGTGGAGGAGCTGCACTCATGTTTGGAGACAACAGACTGGGAAGTGTTAAAGGTTGGCAACAACCTGGATGAATATACGGACACTGTGACCTCATACATCCAGGTAAATGAGGCGCGCATCATACCAACGCAGGTTTGTTGCAACAATGATAAGCCCTGGTTCACCCCCAAACTCCGACAGCTGCGTAAGGAGAAAGAGGCGGCGCACAGGAATGGAGACAGGGACCATTACAGGGAGGCAAGATACAGCTTTAGCAGGGTGGTGGAGAAAGATAAATCTGCACACTCAGCTCGTCTCCAACATCAATTCTCCTCCACTGACTCTGGAGCAGTGTGGCGGGGGCTTAGGGCTGTCACCAACTACAAGCCCAAGCTCCCCCGGGCTCTGAACGACCTGTCCCTCGCCCAGGGTCTGAATACATCTTACTGCCGCCACGAACGCCCATCAGCCTTTGACATCTCTCTAGACACTCCAGCAGCCCCTGCTCCCCCCATCATCACCTCCACCATCAACGACCCCAGCACTTTATCAAAGGCCACCACAAACCCTCCCTCCCCCCCTGCTCTCTCCATCTGTGAGGAGGAAGTGAGTCGGCAATTCCTGAAGCTAAATCAGAATCAGAATAGGTTTATTGCCATGGTTTGAGAACAGGTTCACAAACTAGGAATTTGTCTCGGTGCAAACGTGCGACATAAAACATAACACAGAATTAAGATAAAAAATAAGCTAAGAACGTTAAACTATAAGGCTATAAGGGCATGCATAAAATAAAAAATATTAAATAAATAGGATAAAATAAAGTGATGTGTGGTAAGACAACAATTTGACAATGAACAACAGCGGGATTGTATTTACAGATGTGTAGACCTATAAAGTGATATTAAGTGTTATAAAGTGATAAGTGATATCAGCGGGTCTAGGTGTGGAAACACCACACAGTGCAACAGAGCAGAAACATCCATGAGTCTGTAACTGAGTTACAGAGACTTGTTATTGTTCATGAGTCTGATGGCGGAGGGGAAAAACTGTTCAAGTGGCGGGAGGTATGGGTCTGGATAGACCGTAGCCTCCTGCCTGAGGGGAGAGGGGTGAATAGTCCGTGTCCAGGGTGAGAAGGGTCAGCTGTGATCCGACCCACACGCCTCCGGGTCCTGGAGGTGAACAGGTCCTGGAGAGATGGGAGCTCACAGCCAATCACCTTCTCTGCAGCACACACAATGCGCTGCAGTCGGTGCTTGTCCCGTTCTGTAGCGCCGGGGAACCACACGGTGATGGAGGAGGTGAGGATGGACTCGATGATGGCCGTGTAGAACTGCACCAGTAGAAGGCCCCGCGGAAGGCCCCTGGGCCGGATGGCATCTCCCCCTCCACCCTGAGACACTGCGCGGATCAGCTGGCTCCCGTCTTCACAGACATTTTCAACACCTCCCTGGAGTCTTGCCACGTGCCGTCCTGCTTCAAAACATCCACCATCGTTCCTGTCCCTAAGAAACCACGGATCACAGGACTTCATGACCACAAACGTCAGTGCCACCGGCCTGTAGTCATTAAGACTTTTGAGCGTCCTGCCCCACCTCAAGGACATCACCGCCCCCCTCCTTGGACCCGCTGCAATTCGCCTACAGAGCCAACAGGTCTGTGGATGACGCAGTCAATCTGGCCCTCCACTTCACCCTGGAGCATCTGGACTCCCCAGAAACCTACACCAGGATCCTGTTTGTGGACTTCAGCTCTGCCTTCAACACCATCCTCCCTGAACTGCTACGAGACAAGCTCTACCAGCTCAGCGCACAACGTGACGTGACGTCACGCAGCACAAAGTGACGTCACGCAGCACACAGTGACGTCACGCAGCACAAAGTGACGTCACACAGCTGGCAGAGCAAATGGGGAGGACTGTTGTAATAGTAATTTTACAATGTATGTTGTAAGTGCATTACTGCCCTCTAGTGGCACGGCGGTGTTATCACTAAATAAAACCATGTGAACTAACAACAGGTTATGGGCCCAGAGATCGCTGAAAAGGCTGCTAAACACGGATTTTGTGGGTCATAAACAGTATTGTGGGATTCACAATGGAAGATAAACTGTTTATTGACAAGCTGAGCGGACCTGAGAACTGGGCAACATGGAAATTTCAGTTGGAGCATCTTCTGAAAGCAAAAGGACTGTGGGGTATGGTACAAGAGACGGATCAGTTAGCCGCAGATGCTAATGCTAACACCCGAGCCGAATTTGAAAGAAAGAAAGAGAGAGCTTTTTCGGTGTTGGTGTTAAATGTAAGTACACCCCAGCTATACTTGATAACAAGCTGCCGGACACCCAAGGAAGCATGGGAGACATTAAAAGGACAACTTGAAAGAGACACGGTTGCTAACAAGCTATTTCTAAAGAAAAAGTACTTCCGGTGTGAAATGAAGGAAGGAGAAAATCTAAATGATCATTTGAAAAGAATGAAGGAGCTCACTGATAAGCTAGGTGCCATAGGCTCTGTGATTGAGGAAGAAGATCAAATTGTGACTCTTCTAGGAAGTCTACCACACAGCTATGCAACAGTTGTTACTGCATTGGAGACAAAGATGGACAATTTGACACTACAGTTTGTCCAACAGGCATTGATAAATGAGGAACAAAAACGAGTGCATACTGACAACAGCACAGCATCCAGTGGTGCATCGGCCATGTCAATTCAAATGCGTGGAAATATGCAGAACAAGTCAAAAACAGAGGGAGCAGACAGTCCCAGCTCATGGAGATGTTACAAATGTGGAAAGGAGGGACATATCAAACGTGATTGTCCAAGCAACAAAAAGAAATACAAAACCCACAAGGCTAAAAGCATGATGTATGAGGATACAGAGGACTCATGTGAGGGTGCCTTCGTTGTAAGTGAGTCAAGTCAACAAAGTGATTCACAACAAGGAGAGTGGTTGATTGATTCCGGAGCATCAAAACACATGACGTGGAACAAAGAAGGACTTCAACACTACCAGCAGTTCTCAGAACCACAATCTGTTAAACTTGGTGATGGTAGAGTGGTTGAGGCTCTAGGACTGGGCAACATAAAGCTGAAAATGACATTCAGAGTTAGTGGTGTTAAAAATGTCACAATGTATGATGTACTGTATGTTCCCAAATTATCTCTGAATCTTTTCTCAGTGGGAGCTGCTGCCAGGAAAGGAAATACAGTGCAGTTCAAAAAGTCTCGCTGCTACATACGAGGAAAGGATGGAACTCTTCATGGAATGGGAACACAGAGAACTGACGGGTTGTATCAGCTGGACACCGAGGGAAGCTGCACAACTTGTCATGGAGCATCAAGTGCATCAGTTGCAGTAAGTTTGTTACATCAGAGTTTAGGCCACACTTCAAAGTTAAAAGGACTAAAAAACCTGGTTAAAGGAGTGAACCTTGCTGCAGAAGAGGAGGAAACGTTCTGTGAAGCTTGTGTTGTGGGCAAAATGTCAAGGAAGCCTTGCAAACCAGTGGGAGAAATCAGATCAAAACGCAAGTTACAATTGGTACATAGTGATGTCTGTGGTCCTATGCAAACTGAATCACTTGGTGGAAAGAAGTACTTTGTAACTTTCATTGATGACTACTCCAGGTGCTGTAAAGTGTATTTTATGAAAGAAAAAAGTGAGGTTCTGAGCAAGTTCAAAGAGTTTGATAAGATATTCTCAAATGAGTGTGGACAGAAAATCACAAAACTCAGAACAGACAATGGTGGAGAATACACATCAAGGGAGTTTCAAGAATATTTGAAAGCTCAGGGAATCCACCATGAAATGACTATACCACATACACCTCAGCAAAATGGTGTTGCAGAAAGAAAGAACAGGACTCTTGTGGAAGCAGCTAGAAGTATGCTGTCTCACGCAAAGCTACCAAACATGTACTGGGCAGAAGCTGTTGCAACCGCAGCTTACATACAGAACAGGTTACCCACATCTGCTATAAAAGAAGAGACGTCCTAAGACCTCCAAAGAGATACGGATATGACGAGTTTGCTGACATAGTAACAGTTGAGCACTATGCCAACATGTGTTGTGTCACAGAGCCAAATACGCTAAAAGAGGCGATGTCAAGTCCAAACGCAAAGGAATGGCAGGAAGCAGCTGATCTGGAATACGAGTCACTGCTGGAAAATTATACATGGGACTTGGTGGATTTACCGAAGGATCGCAAAGCAATCGGATCAAAATGGGTGTTCAAAGTCAAGCATCACAGTGATGGACGAGTGGAAAGATACAAGTGCAGACTTGTTGCTAAAGGCTACTCACAGATTTACGGTGCTGACTATGATGAAACGTTTTCACCAGTGGTACGATTCAGCTCAATTCGTACACTTTTATCCTTTGCTGTGCAAAATGACTTGAATGTGCATCAAATGGACGTCGTAACTGCATTCCTTAACGGACACTTGGAAGAGGAAATCTACATGGAGCAACCAGAGGGTTATATCAAACCAGGACAAGAACATCTGGTGTGCAAACTAAACAAGTCAATATATGGACTGAAGCAGTCTCCACGCTGTTGGAGCAAAGCCTTTACAGAGTTCATGAAAAACATTGGTTTTGCACAGAGTACTTCAGATCAGTGTGTGTTTGTTAGAACAGGTCAGGAGTTGGAAATATTGGCTGTGTATGTTGATGATTTGATTTTGATTACAGAGTCAACAGAGAGCATGGACAAGTTAAAGGACACACTGAAGAAACACTATAAAATGAAGGACATGGGTGAACTATCCTACATTCTGGGCATCTCGGTGGTCCAAGACAAGACAAACAACCATGTTATCCTTCATCAGAGACAATACCTTGAAAACATCCTAAAAAAGTATGGAATGGACAGTGCTAATCCAGTCGCGACTCCTGCTGACACAAACGTGAAGTTGAAAAAAACTGATGATGTCAGTAAACCTGTCAACTCAAGTACTTATCAGTCAATGGTTGGAAGTTTACTGTATGCTGCCATGGCCACACGACCAGACATAGCACAAGCAGTGAGTGTTGTTTCAAAGTTCAATGGAAACCCAAACACTGCACATCTGACAGCTGTGAAAAGAATCCTAAGATACCTGAAAGGCACGTTGAACCTGGGACTCAAATACCAGAGATCAGACACTGGAACTTTGGTTGGATTCTCAGATGCTGATTGGGCAGGTGATCAGGATGATCGACGCTCTACTAGGGCTGGGCGATATATCGATATTTAAGATATATCGATATATTTTAAAAAGAGATATGGAATTAGACCATATCGTATATATCGATATAGTCCAAATTTGCGCCGTAATACTTGCTTCAGTCAACCCGCTGAACGGAGCTCTGCACTGCTCCCAGCGCCCCGGCCCCGCCCCTCGTCGAGGGGAGAGGGGAGAGGGGGAGAGGGGGGGGGGGCAGCCGGCACTCTTCAACAAACATGAAGACAGCAACAATGTCTGAAGCGTGCGGAGGAGAGCCCCTTGGTTGGTAAAACAAAAACCAGTGGCTCAATCATTTGGAGATGGTTTGGATAGAAGTGAATGTAGCGGCGAGATATGGTGGCGCCGTGCGCTGCGCCATGTGCTTTTGTTTACTTCTCAGTCTAGTTAAGGTTTGCGGTAGATCGTGGATGTACTGTGAAAATATCAGCGTTTGTAATGCTGCCCCCGCGAAGGACTATCGCTTTTTCCCCGTTAGCATTGCGTTAGCATTAGCCGCAACGCTAATCACTCCTTTCCCTCGCTGAGCTCTGATGATGAGCAGAGATGGTGAGCCTGTGCTGCTTGTAAAGAGTAAAGAGTCGTTTGTGGCTCAGTTTAGGAGGCTTATGTTTGGGAATGCTTTGGATAAAGATAAGAACTTATCTCAAAACCACTGACTAGTTACACAGTTAAATCAAGAGCAAATATCAAGAAATTATTTGGGCTATTTATTTATTATATTTCATGATTATTAAGCACTAAAAAGTAAGTAATACTTTAATAAGTCATATTTCATTGTCTCAGTTTAGGCTTTAGTTTAGTTATATGCAACATAAAGTTATTAACAGCAAATGGGGTAGAAGAAAAATAAATAAATACAATAAAAATGGCAATATTAAATATTAAAACACTCCTATTTGGCAGTGACTTTGACTTAACATTTCATTTCACAGCTCTCACTTTGTGGAAAAAATATCGGGATATATATCGTATATCGATATTCAACCTAAATATATCGGGATATGACTTTTGGTCCATATCGCCCAGCCCTACGCTCTACTACTGGAAACATCTTTCTTCTTGCTGGAGGAGCTGTCAGTTGGCTAAGCAAAAAACAGGCAACAGTTGCACTTTCAACTGCAGAAGCAGAGTATGTTGCTTTAAGCCAGGCTGCACAAGAAGGAACTTGGCTGAGACGACTACTAACTGAACTTGGAATGGAGATCACACCAACAGTGATACAGGAGGATAATCAAGGAGCAATTGCAATCGCAAAGAATCCTGTTGACCATGCAAGAACCAAGCACATAGACATTCGTTACCACTACATTCGTGAGTGTGTGCAAAATGGACAAATACAACTGATGTATTGTTCAACAGATAAAATGAAGGCTGATATCTTAACTAAGCCATTGCCTAAACAAAAGTTTGAATATCTCAGAGAGGAGATTGGACTGTGTCCAGTTTAAAAAGGATTTAAAAAATGTTTAAAATGCCTAAACTGTGTTCTTTGTTAAGACAGGCTTAAAACTATTACACGTTTGTGTTAAAAAGGAAAAGAAAGTGTGTTATGTAACAGTGCTTTAAAGTTACATATATATATTCGTTGTTGTAAAGAAAATGTAAATACCATGGTAAAATTGAGTGGGAGTGTTGTAATAGTAATTTTACAATGTATGTTGTAAGTGCATTACTGCCCTCTAGTGGCACGGCGGTGTTACTTCTGAATAAAACCATGTGAACGAACAACAAGGACAGGCACGAGATTCAAATGTAGTGCAGCCGAAAATGTAGAGAGGGTGCTACCAAGGGGGGGATACGCCCCTTTTCACCCAATTTCAGTACGTGCTAGTGGCAGGCCGTGGTATTGCAGCCCCAAAGCCCAAAAAGCACTTTTTGTCAAAGACACTCATGTAAAAGGAGCGGCCTGTAAAATGGTCCACAGGGCATCTAGAGTTTCAGACTAAGGCTAATATATTTCTTAAAAATTACTATTTTTAGGACATATACTTTTTTTTTTCCAAAATATTTTTTTAAAAGTTTTCCAATCGTGTGACGTCACCAGGCCTGTGGACGTGCTCGTGCGCCATGACTCATGAACGAGCACAGGTTTTCTCCGTGTGGTCTCTGCGGGTCTGAGAGCCAAACCATTGATTCAAACAAATAATGAACGGGAATCTACGGGACTGTACTAAGATAAACGCTAAGAAGCACCTCAAGTAAATGTTTTTCTTTACTCAGGACTAAAATGTATTGCGAACCTACACATGGCGGGCGTGTGTTTTAATGTTAAAAATTAGGCTTATAGCTCACATGAACAACAACAACAATAAACTAATGAAGACGTGATAGTTTCCTGATTAGGCTGCACGCTTTTGAAAATAGCTTAAATGTTTGACGGAAAGCAGCGTAATGAAAAGGACAAAATAAATCGGTTTTAAGCGTAAGGTGACCTCTTTATATGGACAGTTCGTGAATCATAACCTTTAGTAAAGTTTGATCAGAAACAGAAACGGCACAATATACATGGCCGACAACAGAATAATTGTTCATGTTGACAAACGCACTTGTGACTCAATTTTTCACTTAACTTATAAACATGGCTACTTACATTAACTTATAGAACACGTTTGTAGTGCTCCTTCTTTGTATTCAGCCAAACAATTCTAGTAGTGAGTTTATATTAGCAAACAAAGTGAAGTAAAAACTCGATTTCTATCATTTTTATCACAATAACCAGGCTGCCAGTACTTACGGAACTTCTCGGAAAAGTGGCCGAGCGTGAGTACATTAGCGCGGCTGCGTACGTTCGAAGGGCCGCTGTAAGCTCCGGTTGTTGTACAAGAGCGGAGAAACTTAGCTTATTTGGCCCCGCACTGACAAACTGACCCCCCAGGTCATCTTAACATAGTAGCTTATTCGCCTGAAATGGCCTTAAACATTCATTTTGTATTTAAAGAACGATGATATTAAGAGATTTGATACGGCTTAATGGCGCCCGCTCCGCTCTGAGACTTCGTCATTGGGGCTTCCTCGACAGCTGTGCGCGTACACGCTCTACAGATGACGCGTCATACGGGTACCATGGGCCTTAATGGCGGACGAAACAGGAGTCATGCGCTATTGAGCACAACTATTGAAAGAGATAGGAGCTGAGACATCATGCCTCTTCCATTCAATATACTTCCATGGGCGCTACACAGACGGTTTAGGCTCAAAAGTGAGATTTTATCTAATTTGCACAAAAATGTAGAGAGCACTAAAAGACACATATTTATGTAGTTTATAAGCTAAAAAGTGTTAATTTGGTGCTTAGTTGTCCTTTAATTCCTTATGCATTCCCCCTAAAGCCTTACAGTATAGTTGTAAATTGTATAGCTTATTTTTATCTAAATTCCGCGTTATATGTTTTATGTTGCACGTCCGCATCAAGAAAAATTACTAGTTTGTGAACCTGTTCTCAAACAATGGCAATAAAACCTATTCTGAACTACAACCAGCAAATCCGGTGCAAATGCGTAACGTCACCTACAACACCCGCCTCCCCCGCTCGCTGAATGGTAGGTTGGAATTTAACCGATGAAAAGCAGCCACTGAGATCAATCCCAGACGTACATGTAGGGGAAAGATAATTGACCGGAGTTTACGGATGGCAAAGGTACGGAAGCGTATTGGGTTCACTTGCGTGTGTGTTATTTTTTCGCTGGTATCACGTTATTTCAAGATAATTTCACGTTATTTCAAGATAATTTCATGTTCGTACAACATACGGATCACGTTATTTCAAGAAATTAAATGATCACGTTATTTCATGATACCCATTTATCATGAAATAACGAGATAATTATCACGTTATTTCAAGATATGAAATTATCACGTTATTTCATGATACCAAATTATCATGAAATAACAAGATAATTATCACGTTATTTCAAGATATGAAATTATCACGTTATTTCATGATACCAATTTTATCATGAAATAACAAGATACTGTAGCAGACGCCAGACGCAGGGAGGTGCGCCGAGAGGCAGGTCTGCAGAATGGCTGTGAGATGAAGGGTCCGCTTTAAACCTTCCTACGACCACGATGAGTGTCAGAAGGACGTTTATCGCGGGTACAAGAAGCTCGAGTAAGTAATCAATGTGAATTTATGAACTGCTTCCACCAAATCAATAACAAGCTAACCCGCTAGCCTCATTGTGCTAAATATATTAACATATTGATTGCCAATCGCAATCAATATGCTAATATATTTAGCACAATGAGGCTAGCGGGTTAGCTTGTTAGCCTAGCTGTGTGTCGTCTGTCGCTCGTGATGGCCAAGTTAAAGGCTAAACTTAAGCATCTTTGCTGGCTTAAAATGAAAGCACTGTCAAAGCAATAATGACCAACAAATAAGCTCAGAATCATTTTATTTATTTGTGTACATAAGTTACATGAACAGTAGTAGGCTGTAGGCATGCATGTAATGTTAGCTCCGTTACACCTTGAAATTAACCGTGCTTTTAAAACTGTTTAAACTTCTGAAATATCATAAATCACTGCGGATATAGGTATAAATTATGTGCAGCTGCCTGTATGGACTGAAAGTTTAGGCTTATTGATATTACACGCTTCCCAAAAGGTGGGAGCAAAGCCCTTAGCCCACACAATGTAGTCGGTCAAGCATGTGACCATGGTAACACACAAACAAGTTGCCACTATTAATGTCACTTAACCCTACAACAATTTTAATATTAGCAGGTTGTTTTGGATATTGTAGCATCTTTTGTTAGGCAGTTGTAGGCCTATTATCTCCAATTACACGGCCACCGTTTTATATTGATTAGTACTGATATGATCTTTTTATTATGATACTTACATTATTGGCTTTTTTCTATTACAGGTTGATGCAAATGCATACCAAGCATGGAGACTCAAGAGGATGACCTGATAAAGTTTTACTTCAGTCTTGGATTGAGACATGCTGAAATTTTAATATTACTGAAGATAGTAGATGATGTTACAATAAGTAAGAGTACTCTGAAACGGATTTTGAAACGACTGGGATTATACAGACGGAAGAATCAGTCGGATCCACTGGAACTTGCTGCATTCCTTATTGATCAGCTGGATGGGCATAAAAGACTTTATGGATACAGATTGCACCACCTCAGCTGTCTCCAGGCTGGTTTTGTTGTCACCCAAAATACAGTGCGAAATCTGCTGAAGTTTCTTGACCCGCATGGTGTTGAACAGAGGCGACGAAATCGACTATTGAGACGCAGATATATTAACCCAGGGCCTAATTATCTGTGGCATGTCGACTCGTATGACAAACTAAAGCCATACGGTATTTGTATAAATGGAGCTATTGATGGCTTTTCAAGATTAATCATATGGCTTCACGCCTATTCAACAAACAGCAACCCGCATGTCATTGCTGGCTACTTTATAGCTGAAGTTGAGAAAAGGAGAGGCACTCCAGCGCGGATTCGCGCAGATTTGGGAACTGAAAATGGAACAATGGCAGATCTACAGACATTTCTAAGATGGAGTGCAAGCGGTCAAGACCATAACTGTTTTATCTATGGCTCCAGCAATCATAACCAGCGGATTGAAAGTTGGTGGTGCTATTTGAGAACTCACCACGCACAGCAATGGATGAATCTCTTCCAAGAGCTGAAAGACAATGACCGCTTCTCAGGAGACTTTTTGGACAAACAGCTCATATTATTTAGTTGGCTTAATGTTATTGAGGTTAGTGATCTATAATAAGTTGTTGACAAAAAGTCTAATGAACCAGCATGCATATATAAAACAATCACCAAATCCCCAAGATGCAGTTAAATGCTAGGCCTAATAGGTTACATTCATTTGACAGCACAATATTCTCAACAGCTTATAGTTTAAAATTGAGGTGGTGGACAGCTAAAAAAATTCTATTGTGGTGACTATGGCAACTGTGAAAATGCGGATTTTTGGATTTGGTTAGTTGTCTCTTTAACCTATCCAAGTGATGGCTCATGGCTCACAAATATCAAACTTTTTTTTTGCTTTATAAACGACGAAGGTTAAACTATTTTCTCATAAAAGTGTTGACAAGTGTCAAAACCTTGGCATGATATTAGTCATTTAAAAGTACTTTCAGACAAAAGAGCAATATGGCAGGATTAGAGCCCTAATCCCTGAAAAACAATGATCAGGTTGACCATTTGTTTATTTTACTGTTTGGTGATATCTCTCAAATTGTCTTTCTTCCATATTATTATATAAACCACCACCTCCTTCTGAAATCACATTCGAGACTGTTGCAAACGCAACCTATTGATAGCGCATCATTAAATGCAAATCAAAATAAGACTGTTCAGGATTTAGACAAAGTGATAATTCTGTAGGTTTTAGCTCGCATGGTAGTGTGTCTTGGCCGAATTGAATTTTCACTGTACAATATAATTTTGTCTATAATCTAAAGGTCTTTGGCTTTTCTGTGCAGAGAGAGCTGCAGGAGCTTTCCAGTTTATGGAATATGCACACCATTCGCTCAAGCAGAAATGCTGTGGCACCTAGAGGACGCCCTCTCCTCATGTATACCATTCCACATCTTTTTGGTGGGCATGATCATTTAAAAGAGGTCTCACAGGAAGCAGTTGCTGTTTGCAAAGAAGAATGCTTACAGCGAGGACCCTATACTTGTGATGAAACAGTCTTTGACTTGTGTTGCACTGCAATGGAAGAAAACTTTCTAACTCCACCCACCACCGCAAATGAATGTATAGAGTTGTATCTATTTCTTAGAGCATACATACATACATCAAAATATGTAAAATAATTCAATTTACCTGGTCTCCCGTACTGTGACACTTGCCTTAATTAACTACTTAACAAGCAGAGTGGATATGGAGCAAGGCAACTGCTTTCTGGCAATTGGTTGCTATGGATTTGTTTTATGTTGTGAAGAAGGAATCTTATTTAGAAAAATAATAATTGTCCATATCTGTTGGCAAATTTCTGTGTATCACTGTAAACATAGAATATAAGTAACATTTTCAATCAAGACTAATAAATTTGGCAAAAAATGCAAAAAAGTGTAACTTTTTTTTATTACAGCATCATGTTAACGGTCATTTGAACACCTCAGAAACCGTGTAAAAACATTGCCTGACTTTACAAATGACATTTTGAGTAAACCTACAAATAGTGGACATTGTTTAGCTAAAGTGAAATGCTTTGCATCAGGCAAAATGATGTAATCTGAACATGGCACACCTCCGAAAAGGTGTTAAAACGCTGCTTGATTTAACAAATGTCAAAAAGCATCACACTCATTAACCCTTCTAATAGTGAACATAGTTTAGCTTGGCCTAGTAAACAAATTTAACACATCTAGCATTTGACCACACTTAATGTCTATTGTGGGAAGTATGCCAATAATGATTAAGTATTGTGCTCAGAGCTTTTTGGCAAAAATCTCCTTAGTTCTTAATGCGTTCAGTTTGCTGTCCATCTAATGCTGAGAGCTGTTGACTGCTATGAGAACTTATCAAAAATAAAACTTTTTAGGCTCTTGTATTTCTTTTTCAGAAAACTGCTGCTTTACTAGCGCTTGTGCTTCTTAAAAGTAATGTTTAAAACATTTAAAAAATGTGAATCAGTGCATTTCAAATTGCTCAAACGCATCTTGCCATGGAATAGAACAGAACAGAACGAGACATCACGCCTTTAAACAAAACCAAACATCAGAGAGGTCTCACTGGATAGAATACCATCCATTTCAACTCGCAACTCCAGGTAAGAAATGTAAGTCCAAGGAAGCTCTAATGTTGGCCCACATGTATGAGCCACAGGGCGACGTGCAACTCCATCAACTGATGTGAAGAGTATTTCAACTTTTTCAACACAGATGACATCTGACCCAGTGACAAATCTCAAAAGCTTTCTGAGTCCTGTATTGTCCAGCCCTCTGATATACTGCTGTAGAAAGCGCAGACTTTGACTCTCAGCTTGAGTTGTAGGGGATGCTTCCAAAAGCTTAATAAGCTTTTTTGCTGTTGTTTTTTTTCCTTCATACATTAGAATCACATCTTGTGGGCTCTGAAAAGCAGCTTGGAAGAATGTAGAAACGATGAAAGACATCTTTTCTGCTGCATACCTTGGCTTTTGAATCAGCTGCTTATGTGCTACTCTGAGAAGAATGCCTCCTATGTTGTCTTTTGTCGGAATACTTGTTACATTTAACCGATCCAAAAGATCAAGTAGCTCATCTTTATCCTAATCTGAAAGGTCGTCTTTTAAGGCTTTAATTAGCAAATCCCTGTCTGAATGGCTAATGTACAGGAGAAGGTTTTTCAATAGCATATCATCTGAGACTTCCTTCTCACCAAAGATGACGGTGACAGCAAAAGCAGGAGCAAGGCGACATGGGAAGTAGTCATAGTCTTTGAATCCTTTTATCAGAATCCTAGCAATAGCTTTCCACTCTTCCTCCTGCCATTTAGGTTGAAGTATTGGAACCCTTAGCTCCTCTCCTTCAGCAGCGTGTTCTATTAGCTCATTCCAAAACGCTGCATATACATCTCGTGATATGCCAGCTGCATCAGCTCCCTTTTCGTCAATATAAGCATATTTTAGGGGGAGATCAAGCATTTTGTGGTCTTTGAATTGACTTATCATTTCCTCAAGAATATTGACCCTGTGAATTTTGACCATAACAGACTTAACATTGCTTATTTCAACCTCACAAGACTGCTGCGGCACAGTGGTCATAGTTAAAGGCACTGAGGTCACTGTTGCAACGTTTTGAGTGCTTCTGGTTGGAGGTGTAACAAACGTGATGATCACTTCATCATGTTGCTGCCTGGGCTCCCATTCTAGAGTGTCATCAAGCTGAGCATCGGTCACTTGGACATCTATGGCCCCTACAATGACTTCAGATGTGTCTGATAAGGCATCTTCCAAATCTTGGGCCAAGTCGACGTCCTCTTGGCCTTGTTCAGATGCTTGTTCACTGTTTGTATCATCTTCATCATCAGGCAGGCTCTTTGTCCATAGACAGAATCTTAGCATGCTCATTTTGAGTGTCTCATACAAATCACCAACTGTCACATCATCATCTATTATGGCTTCTTCCTGATAATCAACAATGTCACATGAAAATCTGTCAAATCTTCCTAATTTGTTTTTTCCTCCGGGAAAGAATAAGTCTTTGGCGTATTGTAATAGATCTGTTTTTTTCGTTTCTTTAGGCACTTCTATGGTCCGAGTCCCTCCACCTTTTCTTTTTCTCACTTGTTTTCCTTCATGAAACCATCCTACCTCTATTTTTCTTGTTTTCTTTCTGGCCCATTTGTTGTTGGTGGCATGAGATCGTTTTTTCTTTGGCCCAGGATTCTCCTCTGTTTCTTTTGCGTCTTCTTTTCCATCAATGCCCATCTTGTGCTTTAATTTCTCAAGTAAGGAATGTTTTCTACTGTCTTTTGTACTTGGTCCTGCTCTGTTTTCCAAACAAAAACGCCTTGCTGCAAGTCTATCTCCGTATGCTGGCAAGTAGACGGCAAAGCTGGCATCATCCATTAGGTCAATTACAGTAGCATCAACCTGTAATAGAATAAAAACAATAATGTAAGTATCATAATAAAAAGATCACATAAGTACCAATCATTAGAAACCAGTGGCCGTGTATTTGGAGATAATAGGCCTACAAGCCCAACAAAAGATGCTACAAAACAGAAAACAATCTGCTAATATTAATTATTGTAGGGTGCAGTGATTTATAATATTTTAGGATTGTAAACACACACACACACACACACACACAAAAGAAGCACGTAAGATGTAACAGAGCTAACGTTACATGCATGGCTACAGCCTACTACGGTTCATGTAACGTAGATGCTTATATATCAAAAATTAATCAAATGATTCTGAGCTTATTTGTTGGTCATTATTTCTTTGACAGTGCTTACATTTAAAGCCAGCAAAGATAGTTTAGCCTTTAACTTGACCATCATGCGCGATTGACGATACATAGCTAGGCTAACAAGCTACGGTGCTAAATATGTCATTTTGGAGAATGCAGTTCATAAATTTACATTGATTACTTACTCGATCTTCTTGCATCCGCGATAAAGATGCTTCAGACACCCCTCGTTGTCGTAGGAAGGTGTAAAGCGGACAATTTGCCTCAGCCATCCTGCAGACCTCTCTGCCTCCGGTCCTGCTGCGTCTGGCGCGTATATTCTGGCGTCAACACCTTGTTCTTCTTCTTCTCTGGCGTCTACAGTATCACGTTATTTCATAATAAATTGGTATCATGAAATAACGTGATAATTTCATATCTTGAAATAACGTGATAATTATCTCGTTATTTCATGATAAATGGGTATCATGAAATAACGTGATCATTTAATTTCTTGAAATAACGTGATCCGTATGTTGTACGAACATGAAATTATCTTGAAATAACGTGAAATTATTTTGAAATAACGTGATACCAGCGAAAAAATAACACACACGCAAGTGAACCCAATACGCTTCCGTACAAAGGCCAGGCTAGTTCAACTGCAATTAATCTGGCAGCTGAAAGAGAGAACGTTCAGATCAACAGGCCACTTTGACCTTTTCATTCAAGATCAGTCCCTCTTCATGAACTATCTCATGCTGGAGGCAAGGCAACTTTATTTATACCGCGCATTTCGTACACAAGGCAACTCAATTCGTTTTGTGTACGAGATTCATAAAAGAAAAAAATCACACACTTATTATTGTGTAAACTTGCAGTCGTCCAGGGGTAACAAAGGTTAAAAAAAGGTAACAAATAAAAATAAAATAAAAAGACAAGTAGACTGGTTTGTTAAGAACTGAAGACGTGGACCCCAGGTTACAAACAATAAAATGATTCACCAACATTTATGAAGTGACTATCCCAAGCCGCTGTACTCCAGTCAGTCAAATTTAATTCCAGATGTGGCTTACGTTTCTAAGAAAAAATTATATTTTCTCAGAGATTTGTAATGACTTTTAAGGACTTCATTTTGGAATAATTCAAATGACCTTTAATGCCACACACACCACAGGCATCATAGAACATCAGGCCAGTTCATCTCCAGAGTGACCAACATCTGACTGAACAAATGTGACTTTTGTTTGACGGTCCTTACGAGTCAGGAGCCTTACCTTGCGGACAGAGGGCGACCCCGGCGCGGCGTGTAGACCGGCGATATGACCGGGGAGCCCTCCACAGCAGCGCGCCAACAGAGGCGCTCTGCTGCCGGCGGCCGTGACACCGGAGGACCGGAGCGCACGGAGGAGGACGCAACTCTGTGACAACGGTGAAAAGAACATTCTAAATAAACTGTTCTGCTGAACGAAACACGACGGAAGTCTACTCGACTCACAGGAAGTCTTAGACCGAGTATACTGCCCTCTGCTGACGAGGAGGCGCTCAAAAGGCCACGGATCTATTATTATTCTGTAATCTGTCTGTGCTCAAATGAAAAAAGTCAAACCATAAAGTCTATTTACATGAGAGACAATCTGCAATATTATTTGTTGACATTTTGCAGGGAAGGACTTTCCAGATTATATAGACTGTAAAAAAGAATAGACAGCTCCTCCTCACTCCTCCCCGTTTACCAAAATGACCACGTTCGTGGGGGAAATCCAAGCCCCGGGTATCCAATATGGCCGCCCGTTGATTTCAATGGTTTGTGCTCATTGGCGCAGCGAGCCAGAAAAAATTCTTACTTCCGCGTTACTTCCGGGTCCATCGGGCCCAGAGCTTTTTTTAACGGCTACTATATACTTGTATAATTTATATTATTCATTGTTATGGCCATATTAGGGTCCTTACTCATTTCCAATAAAAAACACAAAGAAACGCGGATGTTTATTGCCAATCCCCATGATTCTCAGCGCGACGAGAACGCGCACCACAGCTCGGCAGCAGAGCGCAGCAGAGACGCAGTAGGTCTAGATCGCTCAACCTAGTCATTGATGCAATCAAAGTTATTCACTTTTGGAACCGTTTTCCAACGTTTAATTACAAAGTTAATTATACTTCTACAATTGACCACATGTCAAGTAAATTGACAGCGCAACGAGAGCAGGCAGAGACTCAGCCAGGGCTGCTGCCGTGAGCGGAGCAGTAGACCCAGATCTCCAAGTAGCTACTGCCCTACGCATGGATGTATTTAAAGATCTGTACCGTTTTCCAACATTTAAAAGATACATCCAACTTCTATTATTCAGCATAATGACAAAATCAATGTTCATTTATGCCTTTGTAAGTTTTTAAATACCGTAATTTTGTTCAACGCAGCATTTGATCCATTTAACTTTTTGCCGTGACATGAAATCAAACGTGAAATGAACGAGACCCATTTTTACACGTGGTGTGTAAATGAAATCCTACAATACAATTACCACAGTTTTACCTTTGGTTATTCTGTTTCATTTAAATGTCATATTTATAGTAGTTTGGGCATATTGCCTTTTCTTTTACGTACTATCATTAAAAATGTCATGTCATATATACCTTTGTTATTATAATGCTTCCTTATAGCTGAACTTGCATGGAAACACTGAAATGTTATCTTGTACTTTGTCATCTTAACAATCAGGCAATAGTGTGTAGATATAGACATTTGCATTTTTATGGATGGAACATGAGAACAAAAATAGCATTGCAATGCGTATATTCATAATTATCAACAATGGCAATGTGATAAATACCATCCTCTAATTATTAGGCTGACAAGAGCCATTATAATACATTATAATGCAAATTATAAGCTTTTGCTTATAATTTTGGAACCACATTACATTGTATTTCACAACATTTGCAGACTAGCAATTCATCACAAGTAAATCAGCAGAGTAGAAAATTGTACTCAAGAGTAGTGTTATTTTAAAAAATAATTTTACTGCATTGTAACAGAATTGCAAAATTAGTTAAAAAAATAATTCAAGTAAAATAAATCACCAACATTTATGTCAATTGTCTTTGGGATTTTCGCAGAAACTAATAGATGTAATTGAAATGCAATGAAGCTTTTTTTTATGTACACAATAAAATAAGGATATTGCAAAAAAGAAAAGTGCCCCAACATATTTGCATAGAAGGCCTACAACACTATACACACACAAAAAAACTGGGTTTTGCCCAAATTTTAAATGTTATTGGTTTAGACCCGATGACAGCAGTTGCAAAAAGAAACCACAACAGCGATCCTCTGCACTCTGAACATTATTGGCTTTATTTCCAGAAGTGCCCGTAATATCTTCAGAGTGGAAAAGAATAATGCCCAAAGCTGTTCTACTGATCAACAAGTTCAGCCAAGACCACCTTACGTTTTTTTCTCTGCTGTCAGATTGGAAAGTAGATTCAACGACAGTCCCAGACTGGAATAGGTCTCCTTCTGGACAAGACAAACATCTATAACATATACATAACATATAACGCCTGCATTCTCACCACATAAAGGTTTAGCCGATAGCCTCTTGAGCTGCCCAGTCTGACCCTGACTCTTACAACAAGAAACCAAGGAGTAACTGCAGTTTGTAAAGAGGCACAGAACTGGTTTTAACCGAGTTTAAAAGCTAAATCTGGTCATCTTCCAAGGACACGGGCGTCACCAGCTACTGCAGTTCTTTCTGACAGCAAGAACAAGACTTTGTTTCCAGGGCTGCACAGTCACATTTTGGTGAAAATGGCAACTTCATACGGCACCATTCTTTTGGCTCCATCACTTAAGCTAAAAGAGAAACTGAGAAAATGACCGGAGAATAGGTTAGACATGACACAAATAGTCAAAGTTGGTTTAATAACTAGTTATTATTGTCTGAAACACGATAGACCTTTATTTTATTAACTTGAATAGGTTCCCTTACATTTTACAGTTGAATTTGGCACTGTTGTGATTTATGAAGTTATAGCTTGCATGACTAATCATAATTAGAAAAGTATACTTTTTTTTGTGTGTGCATCTTACCTGTTGTCCCGTCAGAGTTGGGTTTGTCTTTGTCTGGTCTTGTGTTGCCATGGTGATGGGGCTTTAAACCGAGACTTGACATTTTCGGTTTTAATATAAGCTCTATATGCTGTGGATGACAAAAGAGTTTATTTTGGTGAAGTTGGGTCAACAGTTTGAATGTGACCTACATACAATGTAATTTACTTGCTACTGGTAGTTGGCCTCTGTTCGTTCCAACACTGCCATGTGCTGAGCACCTCACTCACAGCAGAACAGGAGACGGTATAATAAGAGTCTGGTCTGTCCTGTGTGGAGGAGATGGGACAGGACACGGCCGCATCTGTTCAATATAGGTACAATTACCGAGCAGCAACTTTATTACAGTTTTATTTGTGGCTATAAAATACATAACGAACTAATTGAACTTTAAGTAATAGCTAGTAATCACCTGTTAGCAAAGAAGTTCATGCTAAGCCTCATCTTCCATATCCATAGTGGACGCAGATCCCACTGCAGCAGACTCCTCTCTGCAGCAGGCGACCTAGGTGAAGAAAGAACCAAAATATCACCCTCATTATACTCTAGAGTTCATATTTTATTATCACACGACAAAATAAGAATTATATATATCTGACTACTGTGTCTATTACGGTTACTATAATCACCAGTCTTGATACATTAGTGAACAAGTATGAAAGCACGAATTTGTGAATTTAACAAACTTGATTAAAAAGTCACGTCATTATTATATAGTGCCCAATAAACCTAAACCTAACCTTTTCCTAACCTTAGCCTTAATTGTTTTCCTGTTTCTAAACTTTTTCCAACTCCTGCCCCTGCAAATAACCATAACCAGTAAGATATTGTCCAGATTAAATATGAGGCAAAATAGCTGGAACCGTCTGATGGCCTCGTACACTTCGATCATATTAACTAACCTTATTTTGTTAGTTTGTCTGGCAAGTTAAATAACTTCTCACTATGTGTTACGCTATGTAATTATTGTAATTCGATACACATACCGTGTATTTTAATGTAAAATATACTGTATGTGTATTTTACATTAAACAGGGACACTGTCCTCTAGAATAGCATTGTTCTGTTAGTTTAAAATGGTACTCGTTGTAGTAGTTTCTATTTTTCACGAAGCTACAATATATCAACTGTCTCATCGAAATAGTATTTACGTGGTGTATATTAACATTTACAGTTACGGAATACATTCTGTGTGATACAAACAGCGCAAACTTACTTGCAAAATTCCTCTTTTCTCTCGATTCCCCCATGCTGTTGTTTTCCTTCATGAGCGCGCCCACGGAAATCGAGGGCGCGCTCTGCACGTGCACGGCAACACGTGTTTAGTTCTGCCCAATCAGCGCGGCGGAAAGCTAGAGCGTGGCTAGAGTGGAGCTCGGCTAAGTCCTTAAAAACGTATTTTTTAGGCGATACGCAAATTTTAAAGAGAAAAAAAGTACATGATGTTAATATAGATGATAATCGACACTAAATCCGACCTTTGTGACAGTTGTAGGCGTCCTGTCAGCCGAACACGGACAGTTTTTTCTTGCACAGCCGCTTATGGCAAAAATCCTTTCTGAGCCCGATGAGAATTTGCTGCTCTAGTGGCCGTCCGCCGACCGGCGCGCGGGGAAGGGGGGAGTGTCCTATCCAGTTATTATAATAGATCCATGGGGAAATCCATAATAGATCCATGGGGAAATCATGGCGGATTTACAGGCTCCTCCTCTCCAGCTCTGACGAAGCATGTTCCTGAAAAGGTCATAAGGGAGGGATCTTGACTGTAGACCCGGCCCTGCTCGGCCCTCGCGGGGCGTGTAATGGGCGTGTATTTCTGTTGTAATCGCGCCCATGGCCAGGCAGCGACGTAAACGGCCTGTCAATCAAAGTCAGGCCCTCATTAATTATGCACGATTTCTAAAATGTTTATCTACGATAAAAACTCTGGTGCTCCATATTGTTTTTAACCCAGCGTAATCACAGGAGGAATATGTAGCTCTAGCCACTTCTAAACCATTAGGCACCGGGCATTAAAGTTGTTTTTAACGTGTCTAAAGTCCAATGCATTGCAATGGGGGAATAGCGGTCATATGGAGGTACTACAGCAAAGGTGGAGCAATGGCGGCCTCCAGTGTCGTAGTCAAAAAGCAGAGCATTTCCTACAATACTGTGATAGAGTGGGACACTCTGAGGGGGATAGTAGTGGTCTGACAGTTTCCTTCGACAGGGCTCCGGTCAGAGAGAAGGGCACGGAGAAGTTATTCCAGCAAACTTTATTATTGGAGTTGGGTACAGGCGGGGATGATGGTGTGGGTACAAATATTGGTACGTATATTTGTATGGGTGTGTGTGTGGTCTACAAAAGATACAAAGAATAAGATAATATTATTCACAATGTACAAAAGTATATAATAGTCAAAACAATGATAAACATCTAATTAGGATACTGAAAATATATGAATTTAGTCAAATAACCTAAACAGCACTATAACTACTAATGTACAGGCATACAAAGGGTTAATGGAGCGAAGTAGGGATTCGGAATATATTCAGTGGTCTCTGCCTCCCTCTAGCGGAAGCGAGCGCAACTGCACCCCATACGCCATACGCGTGAGAGGCGCATGGCCTGGGCGTGCAGAACTACACTTAGGTGCGTCGGGCGGCGGCACAGAGGCTGAACACGATTTAGCGGTAGGAATACAAGGTATAACTAAAAGATGGCACCCCAGAATATAGCTTAAGGCCGGTATAATATATAGGAAACGATCTACAGTCTAACACAGCTTATAACCTAGTCACGTGATACTATTAACTAAAGGAATATGCACTAAAGTATCAAAAACATGCACATAAGACACTGAACAGGTAGACAGGTGAAAGCAAACAATACTTAAACAAGTCTAATGACCGTATTTATAGCTTAAACCTTACAAAACTTACGTTCATTTAGTTACGCACACGAGGAGCCACCATCCCATCAAATGTAAAGTCGGGAATGAAGATGGGATGCGCTCAGAAAGGAAATTACATCACTACTAGGCTTTTCAGAATAAAACTACAGGAAATGTACAAGACTTTCCGACAAAGCCGCCCCCAAATTTAGCAATAAATTTGAATCCAAAGGAAAGTCTACTTAGTTGGCGTCATCTTCGTCCTCCCAGGCTGGCAGCCGCACAAGGCGCACAACTGGCCGTAGGTAGGTCTGTCCCTTGATCTTGACTTCAGCTGCCCTGACTCGTCCGTCAGAGCCGGGACAGGTCTTCACCACTCTCCCAATGGGCCACTGGGCTCTGGGTAGCTGCGAATCAACCACCATCACCACCTGGCCATCAGTCAGATTGTCTGTGTCCTTGTGCCACTTCGACCGCTTCTGCAGGTCCGGGAGGTGGCGACGGATGAAGTTGGACCAGAAATGATCCGCCAGGATCTGGCTGTGGCGCCATCTTCTTCTGCTGAGAAGGTCACTGTCCGCGTAGACTGCCTGCGGGAGTGATGCGTCGCGGCGTCCCATCAACAGTAGATTCGGTGTGACAGGATCCGGATCAGCAGCGTCAGAGGAGATGTATCCAAGCGGTTTAGCGTTGATTATTCCCTCCACTTCAATCAGCACAGTCTGTAGCACAGGTTCGGCGACGGTGTGGTCCTGGAGGATGACTTGGAGAGCTGACTTGATTGACTTGATCTCTCGTTCCCACGTTCCTCCGAAGTGTGGAGAACCGGGGGGGTTGAAACGGAACTCAATCTTTTGTCCAGCCAGCTGTTCTTGAAGGGGACGCTCTAATGCGGCAAAACTGGCCTGCAGCTCTGCAGCTCCACCTCGGAAGTTAGTTCCTCTGTCGGACAGGATCTCAAATGGCTTCCCGCGGCGCGCGATGAAGCGGCGGAGAGCCATCAGGAAAGCGTCAGTGTCTATGTTCTCCAGTAGGTCAAGGTGCACACAGCTTGTCGTCATGCACTTGAAAATCAGACCCCACCGCTTTTCTGTGCGCCGGCCCACCTTGACGTTGTAGGGACCGAAACAGTCGACTCCTGTCGACCAGAAAGGTGGCTTGTATAAGCGGAGTCGCGCGGGGGGTAGGTCTGCCATCTGAGGGACCACTGGAGTCGCACGCCATTTCTGACATTCAACACAGCCATGTTGATGGCGCTTGATGGACTCTCTTCCCCGGAGGATCCAATATCTTCTCCTCATCTCAGCGAAAACACGCTCGGGACCAGGATGTAGCAGTTCACTGTCATATTTCTTAATGAGCAGCTTCGTGACGTGATGTTTAGGGTCGAGGATGATAGGATGTATCGCATCTGGGTCGAGATCTTCTGCTCTGCGTAATCTGCCTCCTACTCTCACCAGACCAACAGCTTCATCATACTCTGGAGCAAGCAGAAGCAGGTGACTCTGTTTCGAGATGGGCTTACCAGCAGTAAGAGTTTCCATCTCCTCAGGGAAGGATTCACTCTGGGCTTGTCTGAGGACATGTAGCTCTGCTGCTTGGACGTCAGCTGCTGTCATGGTGGGAATGCTCTGGTCATTGGCCGCCCCGTGAAAGCTCTCATGGACAGCCTTGAGAAGACTGTCCCAGTTGTCTGTATCGGACATGGGCGTCGTGGTTGGAGAGCATGTGGTGACTCCACAGAACACTGTCTTCCGAAGTTCATCCTCGTCCGCTTCTTGGGCTTCTGTGAACTGAAGCACTGGCCAGGAGTCTGGATGTTGTCGGAGAAATGGTGGACCTTGGCTCCACCGGTTCTGCTGGCTGAGCTCGAGCAAGGGTTTGCCGCGAGTAAGGTCATCGGCTGGATTATCGCTGGTGCAGACGTACCGCCAGGTCGAGCCTTCGGTGAGTTCTTGAATTTCTGCAACTCTAGTTCCCACAAAGACCTTGTAGCGACACGATTCGGATGTGAGCCACGTCAAAACTGTTGTTGAGTCAGTCCAGAGATTGACTTGCTGGGGAGAGAGTGACATTTCTGTCATAATGACTTTAGCCAGCTGGGCTCCGGCTAAAGCTGCACACAGTTCGAGGCGTGGCATGGATAGTTGTTTGCGGGGGCTCACTCGTGATCGAGCCATCACAAATGCAACGTGGACTTCACCTTGATTGTCTTGGGTGCGGATGTAAGCGACTGCCCCATAGGCTCTTTCGGAGGCATCGCAGAAGATATGTGCCTCTCGTCTGGGTGCCCCAGTGTCTGCTACTGATGGGACGTAGCATCGGGGGATTTCCACTTGTGGAAGATGGATTAGTTCGCTCTCCCACTGTGTCCAGGTATCCAGCAGAGCTTCTGGTCTGATTGGTTCATCCCAGCCAACTCCCACTCCCCACAGGTCTTGAATCAGGATCTTCGCTCGGGTGGTGAATGGAATGAGGTATCCGAGGGGATCGTATTGTGTTGCCATCACCTTGTAGACGTTTCTCAAAGTTGGTTGTGAATACTCTACTGGTCTGTGGCGGTACCCAAGGCTGTCGGTAAGGCAATTCCAGCGAAGGCCTAGGGCTGGCTCTTCTGGATCTTGGCGGGGCTGAGAGAGCCACAACTCAGTGCTCGCTGCTTTTGCTTCCACTGGAAGGTGCTCAACAACTGTGGGAATGTTGCTGGCCCACTGCCTGATGTCGAAGCCGCCACCTGAGAGCAGTTTGCGCATCCGGTCGATGATGGTCTTGGCTTCATCAGCATTTGTGACACTGGTCAAGCAGTTGTCGACGTAGAAGGCAGTCTCCACAAGGTGTAGGATGTCCTGATGACCGCTGCTGTTGTCCTTCACATGCCGCTGGAGGGCGTACGTGGCGCAGCAGGGACTACAGGTTGTCCCGAACGGTAAAACCTGCCACTCATACACGGTTGGTTCCTCGTCTCTCTTCATCCCTCTCCAGAGAAACCGCAGAAGGGGCTTGTCTTCTGCCCGCAGGCGAACTTGATGAAACATCCCTTTGATGTCACCACTGATAGCCACGCAGTGTTCTCGGAACCGAAGAAGTACACCAAGGAGGGTAGGGCCTAAGGTAGGACCGGGCAACAGTTGGCTGTTGAGGCTTTGACCGTTGTGCTGGTAGGAACAGTTGTAGACAATCCTCGCCTTGCCATTGTGGTGGACAACATGGTGCGGCAGATACCAGGACTCTGTGGAGCTGTCTACTGTGTCAGGGGGTAGAGGTATGGCGTAGCCCAATTGTTCAAGCTTCTGTATTTCTTGACAATAGGTGTTAGCTAGAGCAGTATCTTTGGCTAGACGGCGTTCTGTGCTTCGTAGCTGTGGGAGCAATGCGTGCTTTGGAGCCCAGAGTGTGGGGCTCGCCTTGCGCCTCAGTAGTGGAGTGGCATACCGTGTTACGCCGTCTACCTCTATGTTGATTGTGCGCTGTTCTAGCAGCTCCAGGGCCTGCTGATCTTCTTTGGAGCGGGTCGCAGTCTTTGCGTTGGCATAGGGGGTTATGTCGACCTCCCACAGTCGTTCAACATGTCGCTGTAGCTCTGTGTTGGGAGACATGGTGAAGTAACAGTGAGAGTGTTCACCAGTGAGGTTGGCTGGGCCTTGCAGTGTCCAACCAAGAGCAGTACGCACAGCTACGGGACTCCCAGGAGGACCTGCTCGGACCGGTTGTTTGGGTAGCAGCAGATGTGGAAAATCAGAGCCTATGAGTAGTAGCGGTTGGACATTGTCAACTTTCGGCAGAGGAAGACCTTGCAGGTGAGAGTATCTGCGCATGAGTGACTTGACAGGATAGCTATGCTCGGACAGGCTCAGCTCATCAGCGGTGAAGGCATGTAAGATGTTGTACCTTTGTTTGGGAGAATGAGCTGGGGAGATGTCGAACGAGACAGCAGCTCCTTGTAGATGAATCACATCATGGCGGACGGTGCGCAAAGGCAAGCTTTCCGGCTCTCTGGTTAAATGGAGATGTCGGACTGCTGAGGGAAGGATGAGGGTTCTCTCTGATCCGTCGTCCAGGATAGCGAAACCTTCCAGGGAGTGCTCAGCATTGTACAGGCGCACCTTAACTAGCTTCAGCATTACTCTTTGCGGACGACTCGGGCGGTCAACGTGGATGGTGTCGGGAGCAGCACTGACCATTAGCACCTTCTTAGCCTCTGGGTGACACACTTTGTGGAGCACGGTCAGGTGTTGCTGCTTGCACACTTGGCAAGGCTTCTTGAGAGTACATGCCTCAGGTTTATGGTTCCTGCCACACCTCCAACAGTCTCTGTCTTTAATCCAAGCGGAAATCTCTGATGGACTGAGTGCTTTGAATTTGGGGCAGAAGCTGAGGTAATGCTCTCGGGCGTCGCAGTACGGGCAGTAAGGCTTCACACTAGGTTTAGTGTTGGGTGACGTTGAGCTGCGTGCAGAATCTGGAGGGCTTAATTTAGCTTGGCTTTCTGTGTTGTAGAACACGTTAGATGAAGAACCCTGGGATTTCCTTTGGCCCTTAACTGGCTTAGGCTGGTCCTGGAACATCAGAGCTGCTCGGGATGAAATGCGCTTTGCTTGTGACTTTAACTGAAGCCAAACAGAGAAGTCTTCAAGCGTGTAGGTCTGATCAGTGCCGGTCCTCAGGATGCCTCGGTTTATGCTATACTCCACAAACCCGTCTCGATAGTTGGTAGGCAGTTTGCTGAGCAGCCTGTCGACGTGGGAGCCGCATCGCAATTCATAGCCATTCTCACCCTCAAGGGAGCGGAGCATGCCTACTAGACCTTGTACTGATAGGGCAAAGTTGTCAAATGCCTCGGGATCGCCAGATCTTACGGGAGGTGAATTCAAGATGGCACCCAGCTCGCTCTGCACAAGCTGACGCGGTTGCCCATATTTATCTTGGAGAGCCTGGAGGGCCGAGGTGTAGGGTCTAGGATCATGCATGTATGCTTGGGCTAGCTTGTAGGCGCTTGGTAGCTTCAAGTGATCGAGCAGGACTTGATATTTGAACTGCTCTGTGAGGTGGGCATGTGTATTGAGCAGATTGTCCAAAGCCATCCTGAGTAGGGCAAAGTCTGACTCTTTACCTGAGGTGAAATGAGGTAGAGTGGGTCTAGGAAGGCCATAAGAGGTGGCAACTAGGAGCTCCATGAGGTCTGTGTCCGGTGCTGCCCTGTAACCTGGAGGCGCTGTCACCTGTTGTGGCAAAGGTGGCATGGCGGAGTAAGGATAGGACAGAGTATTGGCAGCTGGTAACACTGGTTGTTGAGATGGAACAGGTGGAGGCACATATCGGTCCTGAGCTTGGCTGTAGACCAGATGTGGCAGGCGAACTGGAGCCAGATACTGTGCTATTGACAGTGGTGGAGCACGTGAGGTGACAGCACTCACGGCTGGTCTGGGCGCCGCCTGCGGAGCTGGGTGGATTGCAGGAGGAGGAGGCATGGTAGTGTATGTTGGCTGTGGCTGGGCTAGCGTACCAGTAGTAGCAGGAGCATTAACTTGTGGAGCGGGCTGGACTTGTACTGAGGGGAAGCTTGTCGAGACAGGTGGAAGAATGACTGCGCTGGAGACTGGTGGCGGAACATGAGTAGATGGAGTAGAATGGAGTAGCAGAGGCTGATCTCTGGATGAGGACTTTAGGTTGTACTCATATTCACTAAGGGGCCTGGAAGGAAGGGGACTCTTAATTCCTTCTTCCGTCAGGAAAGACGTGATAAGAGCTGCTTGCATCAATTCCATCTCTTTCTCTTTCAGTCGCCGTTGCAACATCTGATGTCTGGTGATAGTCTCTTTAGTCTTGTGTGCCATCTCTGCTTTCTCCTCCAGCCGACGTCTCTGCCGTTCTTGTTCTCTGAGAAGTTCCTCCTTCTCATGGAGGGCGTCTCTAGCTTCTTTGTCTAGAAGAGTGCACTGCTCGTCCACTAGCGTCTGCTCCATAATCTGCCGCTGCATTTCAGCTAGTTCCATGCGCTTGACTTGCTCTTCCAACATGGCACTCTGTAGCTCGGATAGCCCTTCTGCAACGGACCTCTTGGTTAATGAGTCAGCACTGGCTCGAGATTTTGGTCTGCTTCGTTGAGAAGATATCGAGGATCGGGATGATGCTCTCACAGGTGGCAGTGAAAGCGGATCCGGGACTGGGATGTCGTAAGCTGGGGCTGCTGCTCCGAGTTCCTCAGCTTCGGTGGTAGGAGGTACTGTGACTCTCGGTGTGTACCCAACTTCAAAGTTTGCAAGGGATGCTGGTAACTGTATCTCCCGCTGGGGTCGAGAACGCACTGCTGGATCTGCAGATGGTTGTCCTGGCTCCATATTGTCTCCAGAAAGCTGTCAAATCCGGCTCGAAGGACCATGTGATAGAGTGGGACACTCTGAGGGGGATAGTAGTGGTCTGACAGTTTCCTTCGACAGGGCTCCGGTCAGAGAGAAGGGCACGGAGAAGTTATTCCAGCAAACTTTATTATTGGAGTTGGGTACAGGCGGGGATGATGGTGTGGGTACAAATATTGGTACGTATATTTGTATGGGTGTGTGTGTGGTCTACAAAAGATACAAAGAATAAGATAATATTATTCACAATGTACAAAAGTATATAATAGTCAAAACAATGATAAACATCTAATTAGGATACTGAAAATATATGAATTTAGTCAAATAACCTAAACAGCACTATAACTACTAATGTACAGGCATACAAAGGGTTAATGGAGCGAAGTAGGGATTCGGAATATATTCAGTGGTCTCTGCCTCCCTCTAGCGGAAGCGAGCGCAACTGCACCCCATACGCCATACGCGTGAGAGGCGCATGGCCTGGGCGTGCAGAACTACACTTAGGTGCGTCGGGCGGCGGCACAGAGGCTGAACACGATTTAGCGGTAGGAATACAAGGTATAACTAAAAGATGGCACCCCAGAATATAGCTTAAGGCCGGTATAATATATAGGAAACGATCTACAGTCTAACACAGCTTATAACCTAGTCACGTGATACTATTAACTAAAGGAATATGCACTAAAGTATCAAAAACATGCACATAAGACACTGAACAGGTAGACAGGTGAAAGCAAACAATACTTAAACAAGTCTAATGACCGTATTTATAGCTTAAACCTTACAAAACTTACGTTCATTTAGTTACGCACACGAGGAGCCACCATCCCATCAAATGTAAAGTCGGGAATGAAGATGGGATGCGCTCAGAAAGGAAATTACATCACTACTAGGCTTTTCAGAATAAAACTACAGGAAATGTACAAGACTTTCCGACAAATACATAATGTTTACGTTTAATTAATTAATCATCGTACTACCAGTTAAAAAATGTGTAGGCCTATGCTTTGTTGATATTCTTGCTGCTTGTTAAACAATGTTATTGTAGCGCTCTTACTCCCTGTCTAAATGGAGGCTCTTATTTTGAAGACGCAGGATGTAGACGTGATGTCCTTCCGCTAACTTCCTCATGCCCGTGCTGCCAAGTTGTTCTTACAATAAATATGCCTATCAAGAGCCTAAAGATACCAACGTGAAAGCATCGTTGTTTTTTACACTGTGAATAAATATTTGTGTCAATTTTTTTATTTTGATCGATAAAATAGCTGTATATTGTCTCATGCACCTTGTTCTTAAAAGTTATTGTTTTTGCCATTTTCTTTGGAAATATTACAAATTCAGACTTTTTCGCTCAAACACTTACTCAATACTCACAGTACTACATTTTAATTGTAATATTATTTTAAAGTAACGTTACTCATGAGTAAATATTTAGGCTACTCTACCCACCACTGCAAATTACCATCTCAAAAACATAACTGAGCTACAATTCTTTGCGTTACTTTTGTCCGGCTAAAATGTTTTAATCTAGTAAATGACACAGTATAATAGAGAGTGTATGCATTAGTGAATGCAGCTGAGGACCAGATCTACACGAATGAGAGCATTGGTGCTATGGACAAGGAATAAAAAGGGTTTGAGCATTTTATTAAGAAACTCTGCACTCGCCTGCACCTCTAAAATAACATTTAAGCTTTAAATCCTGTAAATGTAATAATCATTTCACAATATATTTCAAACGCTAATCTAACTCATAATTCTATCTAAAGAGCACATTTATTAGCCAGTTTCAACTATAGAACTACATACATACATGCACATATCTTTATTTTTATTTATCAGAAATTGATCAGAAAATTGTTAAAGAACCGGAACGATGAAAGGAATTGTCAATGGAATTGATACTCATCAAATCCATTTACAACACCTCCCTATGTTTCCCACTTAAGTTGGCTGGGTGTCTTCAGAGGAGCACACTCAGACACTTGTACCAGCCCCGGCCGGTGACGAAGCCCGTGGTGCAGTCTGACGATGAAGCCCGTGGTGCAGTCTGACGATGAAGCCCGTGGTGCAGTCTGACGATGAAGCCCGTGGTGCAGTCTGACGATGAAGCCCGTGGTGCAGTCTGACGATGATAAAGCCCGTGGTGCAGTCTGATGATGATAAAGCCCGTGGTGCAGTCTGATGATGATAAAGCCCGTGGTGCAGTCTGATGATGATAAAGTCCGTGGTGCAGTCTGATGATGATAAAGTCTGTGGTGTAGTCTGATGATGATAAAGTCTGTGGTGTAGTCTGATGATGATAAAGCCTGTGGTGCAGTCTGATGATGATAAAGTCTGTGGTGCAGTCTGTGATGATAAAGCCTGTGGTGTAGTCTGATGATGATAAAGTCTGTGGTGTAGTCTGATGATGATAAAGCCTGTGGTGCAGTCTGATGATGATGAAGTCTGTGGTGCAGTCTGATGATGATAAAGTCTGTGGTGCAGTCTGTGATGATAAAGCCTGTGGTGTAGTCTGATGATGATAAAGTCTGTGGTGTAGTCTGATGATGATAAAGCCTGTGGTGCAGTCTGATGATGATGAAGTCTGTGGTGCAGTCTGATGATGATAAAGTCTGTGGTGCAGTCTGTGATGATAAAGCCTGTGGTGTAGTCTGATGATGATAAAGTCTGTGGTGCAGTCTGTGATGATAAAGCCTGTGGTGTAGTCTGTGATGCGGCTTGTTGTTGCTGGTGGATACAGTCCCACATCTAAAACATGACCTGAGCTCTGAAGTGCTTTTGTTTGGTGCTGTTGTGGCACATTCCCATCTTTAACATCCATTTGGACTTCATCATCTGGACGTACTGCATGTCCCTCTGCTGCTGTGGACCACCTAAAAAGAAGCAAAACAAAAAGATATAGTTCAGAGGGGGGTAAATCTGATATCAGGCGTGTCTGCGGCTCCCCCGGGATCTATAAGCTCCAGTCCCCTTTCCTCTTAGTGCAACCATTTGCCTTCAGAAGTTGCCTTATGATTTTTGAATGGTCGGGCCTCTGCCCACGGGCAGAGCCCCGAAAGGACAACGTGGGCCCGCCCTCCTGTGGTCCCACCACCCGCAGAGGGATCCGTATGGGGGTCGGGTGCAGAGAGGACTGGGTGGCAGTCGAAGGCAGGTGCCTCGACGACCTGGTCCGCGTGGGCAGCTTCTGGCGTTCGGGACATGGAACGTCACCTCGCTGGGGGGGAAGGAGCCTGAACTTGTGCGGGAGGTTGAGAGGTACCGGCTAGATATAGTCGGGCTCACCTCCACGCGTAGCCAGGGTTCCGGATCCCAATTCCTGGAGAGAGGCTGGACGCTCCATTTGTCTGGGGTTGCCCGCGGGGAGAGGCGGCGGGCTGGGGTGGGTAACAACAGTGAGACCTGGGTGGGGGTGATGGGGAAGAACGGCCTTCCCGATCGGAACCCGAGTGATGTTCTGTTATTGGACTTCTGTGCTAGTCACAGTTTGTGCAAACACCATGTTCGAGCACAAGGATGTCCATAAGTGCACGTGGCACCAGGACACCCTAGGCAGGAGGTCGATGATCGACTTTGTAGTTGTGTCTTCTGATCTCCGGCCGCGTGTCTCGAACACTTAGGTGAAGAGAGGGGCTGAGCCGTCAACCGATCACCACCTGGCGGTGAGCTGGATCCGCTGTCAGGGGAAGAAGCCGGTCAGACCTGGCAGGCCCAAACGTGTTGTGAGGGTCTGTTGGGAACGTCTGATGAATCCCTCTGTCAGTAGGGTCTTCAACTCCCACCTCCGGAAGAGCTTCACCCAGATTCCGAGGAAGATTGGGGACATGGAGTCCGAGTGGACCATGTTCTCCTTCATTGTCGATGCGGATGCTCGTAGTTGTGGCCGTAAAGTCTCTGGTGCCTGTCGCGGCGGAAATCCCCGAACCCGGTGGTGGCGCCCGGAAGTAAGGGATGCCGTCAAGCTGAAGAAGGAGTCCTATCTGGCCTTGTTGGCTTGTGGGACTCCGGAGGCAGCTGAGAGGTACCGACAGGCCAAGCGTGCTGCAGCTCGTGCAGTCGCAGAGGCAAAAACTCGGGTCTGGGAGGAGTTTGGAGAAGCCATGGAGGAGGACTATCGGTCGGCCTCGAAGAGATTCTGGCAAACCATCCGGCGCCTCAGGAGGGGGAAGCAGTGCTTCACCAACACGGTTTACAGTGCGGGCGGGGGGCTGCTGACCTCGACTGGGGATGTGGTCAGGCGGTGGAAGGAGTACTTTGAGGATCTCCTCATACCCACCGTTACGTCATCCGATGAGGAAGCAGAGGCTGGGGACCCGGAGGGGGGCTTGTTCATCACCCAAGCTGAAGTCACCGAGGTGGTTAGAAAGCTCCTCGGTGGCAGGGCTCCGGGGGTGGATGAGATTTGTCCCGAGTACCTTAAGTCTCTGGATGTTGTAGGACTGTCTTGGTTGACACGCCTCTGCAACATTGTGGGAGTTCGCCCAACTAGTCCACATGTGTTTTGTGGATCTGGAGAAAGCGTTCGACCGTGTCCCTCGTGGTGCCCTGTGGGGGGTGCTCCGGGAGTATGGGGTCCCGGGGCCCTCTACTAAGGGCCGTCCGTTCCCTGTATGACCGCAGCAGGAGCTTGGTTCACATTGCCGGCAGTAAGTCAGACCTATTCCCGGTGCGTGTTGGTCTTCGCCAGGGCTGCCCTTTGTCACCGGTTCTGTTCATTACCTATATGGACAGAATTTCTAAGACACCCTCCAGTCCGGTTTGGGAACCTCAGAATCTCATCTCTGCTGTTTGCAGACGATGTTGTTCTGTTGGCTTCATCAAATCAGGACCTCCAGCGCACACTGGGGCGGTTTGCAGCCGAGTGTGAAGCGGCCGGCATGAGGATCAGCACCTCCAAATCTGAGGCCATGGTTCTCCACCGGAAAAAGGTGATTTCCCCGCTTCAGGTCGGTGGGGTGTCCTTGCCTCAAGTGGAGGAGTTCAAGTATCTCGGGGTCATGTTCACGAGTGAGGGACGGATGGAGCGTGAGATCGATAGACGGATCGGTGCGGCGTCAGCAGTGATGCGGTCGCTGTATCGGACTGTTGTGGTGAAGAGGGAGCTGAGTCAGGGGGCAAAGCTTTCGATTTACCGATCGATCTACGTTCCCACCCTCACCTATGGTCATGAGATTTGGGTAATGACCGAAAGGACAATATCGCGAATACAAGCGGCCGAAATGAGTTTCCTTCGCAGGGTGGCTGGGTGCACCCTCCGAGATCGGGTGAGGAGCTTTGTTACCCGGGAGGAGCTCGGTCTCGAGTCGCTACTCCTCCACGTCGAAAGGAGCCAGCTGAGGTGGCTAGGGCATCTGTTCCGGATGCCTCCTGGTCGCCTCCCTAGGGAGGTGACGAATAAAGCGCAAGAAAATTGATGGATGGAGGATTTGAAAATCGATGCAGCATTGTAATCGGAATTTTTGAGTATTATTGCCCTTTACATTGGATATTGAAGTCGCTTTCGTGGGGATAACAAATTCAAACATTGTTAACGATTAGGCAATGGTGGTAAGATACAGTGAGGAAAATAAGTATTTGAACACCCTGCTATTTTGCAAGTTCTCCCACTTAGAAATCATGGAGGGGTCTGAAATTGTCATCGTAGGTGCATGTCCACTGCGAGAGACAATCTAAAAAAAAAAAATCCAGAAATCACACTGTTCAAATACTTATTTGCAGCTGTATCATACAAATAAATAGTTACAAAATCATACACCTGTCTATCAGCTAGAATTCTGACCCTCAAAGACCTGTTAGTCTGCCTTTAAAATGTCCACCTCCACTCCATTTATTATCCTACATTTAGATGCACCTGTTTGAGGTCGTTAGCTGCATAAAGACACCTGTCCACCCCATACAGTCAGTAAGAATCCAACTACTAACATGGCCAAGACCAAAGAGCTGTCCAAAGACACTAGAGACAAAATTGTACACCTCCACAAGGTTGGAAAGGGCTACGGGGAAATTGCCAAGCAGCTTGGTGAAAAAAGGTCCACTGTTGGAGCAATGATTAGAAAATGGAAGAAGCTAAACATGACCGTCAATCTCCCTCGGACTGGGGCTCCATGCAAGATCTCACCTCGTGGGGTCTCAATGATCCTAAGAAAGGTTTCCAAGGTCACTGTTGGTAATACACTAAGATGTCATGGTTTGAAACTCATGCATGGCACGGAAGGTTCCCCTGCTTAAACCAGCACATGTCAAGGCCCGTCTTAAGTTTGCCAATGACCATTTGGATGATCCAGGAGTCATGGGAGAAAGTCAAGTGGTCAGATGAGACCAAAATGGAACGTTTGTCATAATTCAACTAAACGTGTTTGGAGGAAGAAGAATGATGAGTACCATCCCAAGAACACCATCCCTACTGTGAAGCATGGGGGTGGTAGCATCATGCTTTGGGGGTGTTTTTCTGCACATGGGACAGGGCGACTGCACTGTATTAAAGAGAGGATGACCGGGGCCATGTATTGCGAGATTTTGGGGAACAACCTCCTTCCCTCACTTAGAGCATTGAAGATGGGTCGAGGCTGGGTCTTCCAACATGACAATGACCCGAAGCACACAGCCAGGATAACCAAGGAGTGGCTCTGTAAGAAGCATATCAAGGTTCTGGCGTGGCCTAGCCAGTCTCCAGACCTATACCCAATAGAGAATCTTTGGAGGGAGCTCAAACTCCGGGTTTCTCAGCGACAGCCCAGAAACCTGACTGATCTAGAGAAGATCTGTGTGGAGGAGTGGGCCAAAATCCCTCCTGCAGTGTGTGCAAACCTGGTGAAAAACTACAGGAAACGTTTGACCTCTGTAATTGCAAACAAAGGCTACTGTACCAAATATTAACATTGATTTTCTCAGGTGTTCAAATACTTATTTGCAGCTGTATCATACAAATAAATAGTTAAAAAAATCATACATTGTGATTTCTGGATTTTTTTTTTTTAGATTATGTCTTACAGTGGACATGCACCTACGATGACAATTTCAGACCCCTCCATGATTTCTAAGTGGGAGAACTTGCAAAATAGCAGGGTGTTCAAATACTTACTTTCCTCACTGTAATTCGAAATGTTGGTGGAGCAGGTAGACTTGAAGGAAACCGTTTGTCCAGCTGTATCAGAATAAACTGTGTTACATCCACCAGGAAAAGAATGAAGTCCACGAGTGAGTCAGTTTAGGGTTAGCCAAACAACAAGCAGGATGCGCGTCGCAAAGTTGCAGACAAACAGACGCAGTCCTTGCTGTAATCTCTCATCTTCACATGTCCAAGTCCAGGTAAAATCTTTTTTCCACGGTTAAAACATAACGTACATTGTCCAGGAAGAGAGCCCCCAAGCAAATATCCACAATGCCGCCGTGCTGCTGCCTCAGTGATAATGTCTGATCAAAAGTAAAAGTTCCTTTCACTCAGTGGACAATATTGTGCTAGTACTTAGGACCAAGATTGGATTTTACATTTTTTATGTCAAGCACCCATAAAATGATAGGCCAAAAGAAAAATTACACACGTTCAGACATAAATGATATCAAATGTAAATGTTTTGTTAAGTACGCTGTAATCAGTCAAACCACCCCATTGTAAATGTTTCTATCCATTTAGAAAATGCCTTTTAATACTTGAACTAGCAAACATTCACCTTTTTAAAAAATTAAAAGGCTTTAAGGCTCCTTGGCATTAAAATAATTCCAACTTTATTACTTTATAATTAATGATCATAATTATTTTTCATTATATTATTATTAGGCCACAATGTAGTCTAGGTTTTCTGTTAACAAAACCTATGCGGTCCTGCTTAATTCTTTGTCAGGTGTTTTGATGATCAAACGGAGGAAATGTGTTTCTAAAGTAATGGGACTCATGTTTGCGCTTTTCTGTTACGCTGAGCAGAGTGGAGCGCGTTAGCTTTTTGTTTGCATCCTGAGCCAGTTGTGGCCATTTTCCAACATTTGGGCAAACTTTATTGGGAATTACGCAGTTCGTTACCTTGACTTGGACATTTACAGTAAAGGATTATCTTCAAGATGTTGTCTCATGTTGGACGTATCAGTGCCTTTTGCTGCAACTTCCCCACGACGCACGTCCATTAGCGACAACAACAACAACTTAGTCATCTTTTGGATTCCTAAAAAGGTCCCACACTGCTGACTTCTATCGTTTTTTGGGTGGATGAAGCTCTGGAGAGCGTCCTTCTGCCTCGCTCAACTATCGGTGAGTGTACGCACTGTGACGTGCAACGGCCAGTAAGTTTAAAGCCGGATTTGGATACAAAAAGATTTACCAAGCTTTAAACATCCCAAGGAGCACTGTGCAAGCAATAATATTAAAATGAAAGGAGTATCAGACCACTGCAAATCTACAAAGACCCGGCCGTCCCTCTAAACTTTCAGCTCATACAAGGAAAAAACTGATCAGAGATGCTGCCAAGAGGCCCATGATCACTCTGGATGAACTGCAGAAATGTACAGCTGAGGTGGAGACTCTGTCCATAGGACAACAATCAGTCGTATACTGCACAACTCTGGCCTTTATGGAAGAGTGGCAAGAAGAAAGCCATTTCTTAAAGATATCCATAAAAGTGTCGTTTAAAGTTTGCCACAAGCCACCTGGGAGACACACCAAACATGTGGAAGAAGGTGCTCTGGTCAGATGAAACCAAAATCCAACTTTTTGGCAACAATGCAAAACGTTATGTTTGGCGTAAAAGCAACACAGCTCATCACCCTGAACACACCATCCCCACTGTCAAACATGGTGGTGGCAGCATCATGGTTTGGGCCTGCTTTTCTTCAGCAGGGACAGGGAAGATGGTTCAAATTGATGGGAAGATGGATGGAGCCAAATACAGGACCATTCTGGAAGAAAACCTGATGGAGTCTGCAAAAGACCTGAGACTGGGACGGAGATTTGTCTTCCAACAAGACAATGATCCAAAACATAAAGCAAAATCTACAATGGTTCACAAATAAACATATCCAGGTGTTAGAATGGCCAAGTCAAAGTCCAGACCTGAATCCAATCGAGAATCTGTGGAAAGAACTGAAAACTGCTGTTCACAAACGCTGTCTATCCAACTTCACTGAGCTCGAGCTGTTTTGCAAGGAGGAATGGGCAAATATTTCAGTCTCTCAATGTGCAAAACTGATAGAGACAAACCCCAAGCGACTTACAGCAGTAATCGCAGCAAAAGGTGGTGCTACAAAGTATTAACTTAAGGGGGCTGAATAATTTTGCACGCCCAATTTTTCAGTTGTTTATTTGTTAAATTTTTCTTTTAAATATCCAATAAATTTCGTTTCACTTCATGATTGTGTCCCACTTGTCGTTGGTTCTTCACAAAAAAAATTACAGTTTTATATCTTTATGTTCGAAGCCTGAAATGTGGCAAAAGGTCGAAAAGTTCAAGGGGGCCGAATACTTTCGCAAGGCACTGTATGCTGTGCACTGTTGGACCCAAAGTTAAACAGTTTAGGAGGAACACACAACATCATGTGTGGAGGACAAATGGATCAGCACATCAACATCAAAACCCTATCCTCATTTTGAAGTATAGGGCAGGGAAAATCGTAGTGTGGTGCTGTTTTGTTGCCTCAGGGCCTGGACAACGTGCTATCATCAATTGAAAAAATAATTCACAAGTTTATAAAGATCTTTGCAGAAAGACCCAAGACATTCACAACATGCACAGAATACGTAAGTGAACCCTTGTATTAAATGGCTGCAGATTAGACGCCCAAACAATCAGAAATTCACCATTCCTCTTTACAAAACTGCTGTAAGTGAACCCAGCGAGATTCCTGGGTTCACTTACTTTTTCCTCCCTGTCCTGTGAATGTTTACATGTTACGGCCAATAAAAATATGACAAAATGTAAATCAAACTTAAAATGTTAAACTAATATAGGATACACTCATTACATGCAAAGTGTATAAATCTGGTCTTCATGGACGAGTGGCAAGAAGAAAGCCATTATTGAAAGGAGGCCATAAGAAATCCCGTTTGAGGTTTGCTAGAAGTCATATGGAGGACACAGCTACCATGTGGAAGAAGGTGCTTTGGTCAGATGAGACAAAAATTTAACTTTTTGGCCCAAATGCAAAACGTTATGTATGGAGCAAACCTAACACTGCTCATCGTCCTGAGTGCACCATCCCCAGTGTCAAATATGGTGGGGGGAGCATCATGCTATGGGGCTGCTTTTCCTCAGCGGGGACTGGGAAGATTGTAAGAATAGTTGGGAAGATGGATGGAGCCAAATACAGAGACATTTTGGAGGAAAACCTGCTGGAGTCAGCGGCGGAGATTCACCTTCCAGCAGGACAATGACCCTAAACACAAAGCTAAATCTACAATGGAATGGTTTAAAAACAAACATATTAATGTGTTAGAATGGCCCAGTCAAAGTCCTGACCTAAATCCTATTGAAAATCTGTGGAAAGACCTGAAAACTGCTGTTCACAAACGCTCTCCTTCTAATTTGATTGAAGAGGAATGAGCTAAAATGTCTCTACATGTGCAAACCTTGTAGAGTCAAACCCCAGAAGACTTGCTGCTGTTATTGCAGTAAATACAAAGCATTAACGTTCAGTAAAAAATTCAAAATCTTTAGGTTTAGGGTTGTAAACATGACAAAATGTGCAAAAGTTCAATTGTATTAGTACTTTCGCAAGGCACTGTATTTGCAAGTTAATCTCCATCACAGTGAAATGCTCCTGTAAGTTCACCTGCCTATGGGCAGTTTACTTGTGTTTTATTGTCAGGAGACTGTCAGGAGATTGTCACGTATTGACGTGTTTGGGACAGGTGCTTGCCAGCAACACGAGTCAAATTAATTGTAGTTAGTTCATAGTTTTCAAAGGATCCACTGGTTCTCCTTTGGTGGGGCCGGGACAGACACACAGATACACACACAGGAGGGAGAGACCCAGAGGGAGACGAGTTTGTCACTTACGTGAGTACTGAAGAAAACAGGTGAGAAGGACATTAGCCTTAACCGCGTTGTATCGTGGTTTTCTTCATGTGTTGTTAGTTAGCACCAGGCTACAAGTTAGGAACGTTAGCTAGCTAGCAAGGCAGGGGGTCAGCTCGATGTTCCCCGGGTCCGATGTTCCCCGGGTCGGGGAACAGGACATCAATGCACAATGACGCACGCGCCCTTAATATTCATTAATCTTTTAAAAACGATAAGAGCACAATCACATTTTTTTTTTGTGAAAAAAGTGTACAAGCCGCAGGGATGAGCGCAGTCTGGAGAGGATCATCAGGAAAAGTGTGGGGGAACTTTTTCACAATATTCTAATTTTCCGAGTTTCACCTGCTACTCACAGTCATAGGCGCCAATTTATGTTTTTCCCAGGGGGTGCCCGATAATGAGAGGTTTCATTAATACGTCACTACATTTACTTAAATGTTTCAGTGTTCAATAACTCCATTGTTCAGTGCACAAAGAGAAAAGGCAAAAAGCATAATGCCCCCTCTTCAACACTAATCTCATTGTTTCATTTTGTCTTTTTTCTTCTCCCTATCTGCTTTATTGTGCCAAAGCTATTGCCGTCTCTTGTACATGATGAATCTGTCTCTCATTCATTTCATAAACGTGTGTATACAGAGATAAAGTAACTAGTGCTGGGCGATATATCGATATTTAAGATATATCGATATATTTTAAAAAGAGATATGGAATTAGACCATATCGTATATATCGATATAGTCCAAATTTGCGCTGTAATACTTGCTTCAGGCAACCCGCTGAACGGAGCTCTGCACTGCTCCCAGCGCCCCGGCCCCGCCCCTCGTCTTTCATGCACAGAGGGGAGGGGGGAGAGAGAGGGGAGGGGCAGGAACAGACACTCCGCCGGCACTCTTCAACAAACATGAAGAAAGCAACAACGTCTGCGGAGCGTGCGGAGGAGAGCCCCTTGGTTGGTAAAACAAAAACCAGTGGCTCAATCATTTGGAGATGGTTTGGATAGACGTGAATGTAGCGGCGAGATATGGCGGCGCCGTGCGCTGCGCCATGTGCTTTTGTTTACTTCTCAGTCTAATTAAGGGTTGCGGTAGATCGTGGATGTACTGTGAAAATATCAGCGTTTGTAATGCTGCCACCGCGAAGGACTATCGCTTTTCCCCATTAGCATTGCGTTAGCCGCAACGCTAATCACTCCATTCCCTCGCTGATACCCGCCCTGATGATGAGCAGAGATGGTGAGCCTGTGCTGCTTGGAGAGAGTCAAGAGTCGTTTGTGGCTCAGTTTAGGAGGCTTATGTTTGGGAATGCTTTGGATAAAGATAAGAACTTATCTCAAAACCACTGACTAAAACACTGTTAAATCAAGAGCAAATATCAAAAAATTATTTGGGCTATTTATTTATTTATTATATTTCATGATTATTAAGGACTAAAAAGTAAGTAATACTTTAATAAGTCATATTTCATTGTCTCAGTTTAGGCTTTAGTTTAGTCATAAAGTTATTAACAGCAAATGGGGTAGAGGAAAAATAAAGAAATAAAATAAAAATTGCAATATTAAATATTAAAACCCTACTATTTGGCAGTGACTTTGACTTAACATTTCATTTCACAGCTCTCACTTTGTGGAAAAAATATCGGGATATATATCGTATATCGATATTCAACCTAAATATATCGGGATATGACTTTTGGTCCATATCGCCCAGCCCTAAAAGTAACACATGTAGCCCTTATTTCTGTCACAGAGGGAGGGCTGTAAAACAGGAAGCAGATGTATGCAGAGCATGATGTTACCTGTGCTTCCAGCCCAGCCCAGAGCCCTGTACTGGTGCAGCACCCTCCCCACGGCCTTGTGGCTGTGGGACAGAGCCACCGTGCGCTGGCCCCCGAAGCTCTGCTTGTAGTACTTCATTAGAGAGCGGTGACCGATTACAGATCCTGAAAAACAATGTCACAATTAGCAAATCACAAAGACTGTAAAGTTTTAGAAGATTAGAAGTTGTGAGTGAGTGAGTCTGAAATGGGCGCTTTTTGAAGCCATTCCACTGGTGAAAAAAACTGTCCGTGTTTTTTTTGCCTTGCTGTTTTCAATGTAAAATTGGCTATTTCAATCTTATTTTGTTTTATCAAAATCACTATTTGGAATGACAAAATCTAAAATCCAAGGCTCTGTGAGCCGCTTTTTCAATAAGAAAGGGGCGTTTTCTCATCATCGCGGAAGCACATGGGCTCGGTTTACTGGTAAACAATATTGGATGTTATAATATTGGCTTTTCTGATATTTTTGGGTGGGTTTGGCTGCCCAGACCTGGCAACCCTGCTGCCCGGTCAATTTTAGCCGCACAGTAATGATAGCTATCCGTTAGCTTTATAGATTTGCTTGTAGATGCTCTCACGTTTCGCGAAAGCTAGTCATCGCAAAGCTTAGATTAGTTTGGTGCTCAGTCTCATGCAGCGGCGTCAGAAGCGTTTGGAAGGTGTGTGGGGACACATTTCAAAAATAGGAAGGGAGGGGGGTAGTTCTTAAGAACTATAGTGGCACAAGGTCAGGGCAAAGTTAGCTTTAGTGATACTACAACCAAATTGGGCGTTACTTCAGGAAAACATGAGACTCGATCAGCTCAGCAGCGACCCTCCTCGCAGCTGGGTGGACATATAGGGCGGATAACCAAACTGTGGAGCTGCTGTTCTCCTGTCCAGCCCTGGCTTTATGAAAAAAATAAATTAAGCGCTCCTATGAGATGGTGCGCTTGTGTTTGCATCCACATTTATTCAGATTCAGCCACACCCGTTAACACTTGTATCTTCACATTTCCCACAAACTCAGATAAAATTGAGTCAAGGGGTAAAGGAAGGAAATATTTATCCTTCAAATGAATAATTAAGATATTATTTTTTTAAGTCCAGACAGCGAGGTTTAACAGGCGTATTGACCGGTTGAACACTCGTGCTAGCCCGGTGCCGTTTCCCCAAACTCACGCTACATCAGTTTCATCCCCCACTTTGTAAACGCATCTAAACTGATGTTCCTTACCTTAAAGTTACTGGTCAGGCCCTTTGTAACGAAGACAGGGAAACACGCTGTCCACCTGCCGAGGACCGCGAAAAGTCCTGCTCTGCCATGTGATAATCCATGAGAAACTCCGAACACACGATGCCCGAGTGTCCTTGTGCTTCGGTTTGGTCAAATCTGTCCAACAATAATCCTCCCGTATTCTCACTTTAGCCGTTTTTCACAGAGCCAAGTTTACATTTCAGCCGCTAGGTGATTAGCAGAGCTCCTTAAACGGCTACGCAAAGCGGAGCGGATGCGCCGCGATACTGGCGCAGATAATGCCAAAAATATATATATTTTTTTAATGGAAAATAAGGCGCGGGTCATATTTAATCGTTTGCCCTCGGGGAGCCTATTGAAAAGGTCCAGTCTAAACTAGTAAATGTAAAGTCAATGAAAATTCACGTTGTGAAAGTGGAGGGGACCAAACAACCACTTTTCAAAAGTGGGGGGGACACATCCCCCTCACAATGAATGGTTCCGACGCCCATGGTCTCATGTACAGCTGCGGCGTAACTTTATTATGCTGACTGATGCATTAGCGCGCTGCTGCTAGCTACTAAGTAAAAGTTCACTTGTCGTAAAATACAGCGGTATAACTTTCACCTCATGTCTCATACTGTTCATCGCCCTCAGTAGTGCGTCTGTTGGAGCAGGGTTAGCGAGTAGACAGACAGCCGGTGGATGCGGGAGGCTGTTACGCTGCCCAGGTGAAGTGAGCGAGTGAGTGCAGGGCAGCGGGGCTCACTCAGCCTGGAGCTGGAGGCTCCTATGGCTGCAGCCACAGGGAAATTACTTAATTAGCATTACAGCACCTATGAACTTTTACAAGCCTCAGCCCTCAGCCAGTACATAGTTTATTTACACGTTACACGCCATAAACACCCTTTTTTTTTATTTTTATTACGGATCTACAGGATTCACGTGAATGGTATTTTCCCCGAGGTCAAAACTGCGAATTTCGCCGAAAGGCAACAGATTTGCATGTATGTGCCTCATCTCAAGCCCTCACCACCCCTCCCTTTTGTACCAAAGAAAAATTCCAGCGCGTTTTCCGCATGTAATGTGTATTATCCAACTGTGCATAATTGTGTATATGTGCTGTACTTTATTGCTTTCTTGTGATTTCTAATTTCAGCAAAAAAAGGGTGCCATGTAACGGTCGCCCTTGTGTGTTTGACACGTCTGCACAAACGTACCAACTAAAATTCATAGTTCTGAAACTGTTCATAACAATGGCAATAAAACCTATTCTGATTCTGATTAATGTAGTATAGACATTAACATGTTCTGAATAGCATGATCTTTTTTTGTTAGTTTAGCAGCTCATATTTAGGAATTCAGTTGCGTTTCATTTTTCATTGCGATCTGAAAATTGTTGATTTCAAAAGTAAATGGCTGTGTGTTGTCAGCGCTCAGCCTGTGGTGGAGACAACGTCATGGACAGTAGCAACCACTTTTGAAACTTTGTACCAGGAAGAGAAGGGTATTCATCAATGTTACTTCTCTGATCCTGCCTATAGAATCTTATCAATACTCTACTCAAAGCTACACACCCGTAAGTCAGGAAAAAGCAACAGGCAAAAACGCAGAGTGAGGACACCAGGAGGAAGCAGCGCCAACAGGTGAAAGACATGTGAAATGGCTCAAAGCACAGGAAGGCAGACATGGGAAAACAGAGCCAGACTTTTTTACACTATATATATCCTTGGGTGTATATTATTATAAACACAGTAATGTGATTATTACAACATATGCATTACAAATGTGTTAGTTCAGTTCTTTGATTCTTTGATTCAACATCATATCATAAACTAAGATACAATATTGATTTGATGAGGCTACTTTACACTTGTAAATAGATAATTCAAAATCTAAACACGATCCTAAATCCCCTCTGAAAAAAAATATTTTCAACTATTATGTCACAAAAGAAAACCATACATTTAATCCTGGCTCTGTCCATTATTTAGATTTTGTTGCTGAAAATATCTTGGCCATTGTTATGCATACAAAAACAGAAAGCTTGCAATAAATCTTTTTCCTCATATTTATATCAGTAATGTTCACTACCAATCAGCATCATACTAAACAAATCTAGTTTATATATTTGTGTGAAATGAAGCAGAAACCTGATGGGAGAGTGAGCTGCAGTGTCTCCTCGTCAAACTGTAGGCTCTTGTTGTCTGGAAGGTCACTGTCGTCTGTTTCCATGTCGTCCTGCTCTTTTCTGTCTGGATAACTGCTCCTGTTCACACAAAGCTCATTTAGAATAATGAGAAAAGGCCGCATTGCACACATGCCTTTGAATACCTGAAGTCATAGAAGTCAGCGAACTCCAGCGAGGCGTCTCCCTCTGTGTTGAGTTTACAGTGGCTTTTGTCAGTCATGTGACTCTGAACAGCTTTAGTGGAATAAAACGAGCGGCCCTGGTCATTACACCACAGGCAAACGTTCCCCGCCCCGACTTTCTCTCCTGTAAAATAATACATTTATTTTAAACAAGCAAATCTTGTCAAATCTTTGGTCAATCGCAATGATCGCATGGTGCTTTTTAATTTTCTGCCGCCTGTGGCAGCAACAGCTTATTGTTTGGAGTTTGGAGAAATAAAATGTACTCATCTCACCATCAGTCTTATAAAATGTAAAAAACATGTTTCTAATATTAAAAAATCTAATGAAACAACAATAGAAATTGATCAATGCCCCATCATAGAATGACAACGTACACTTTAAAACATTTGCAGTACTGTAGACAAGCATGAGGAAAAATGTAGGACTGGGCGATTTTGGAAAAAAAATAAACACGATTATTTTCCCCATATTGATATTTGTCATAATAAATTAAATACATCTTTTATCCAAACCTCAGCTTAAACAAAAACAGACACTTTCCTCCAGTTTCATTTAACACAAAAGTCTTCCATTGTCTCATCCAAACTCCCAAACTAGGTCCCGTTTGTGCCAAAGAAATGGCTGTAAACCTGTCGATTATAAAGTCCCATGACGATTATTGACCAAAGTAGAGATTGCAATTTTGATGGGCCAAGATCTCACGAGATTTCCCGTCAATGACCTGAGTAATCTCCTTTAATTTAGTGCCTGGCTGGAGTTGCCCCAGTGGCCCTAAAGGACGGACAGTAAAGTTACACCTTAGCCTTAAATACGCAGATAGGAACAAAATTCAAAAAGTATTTGAGAGCTTACACTTGTGGCTTTCCTGAGAAATTGGATTTATTTAGATACACCTTTAGAAAAATAAAATATGTAAAAGCAAAGTGAAATAAAGTATATAGCCCTCTTATACTAAAATACAGGCCTATATATTTTTTATGTTAAACCTTTGTAATTTGTCTTTTGAGGTCACTTCAAAAATGTCTAGCAGCTTCTCTCTAAACCCAAAATAATAGCCACTCTTTAAAATACAATTAATAGTTTTCTATAGAAAACATGGGGAATATATAATAATTATTAAGCTATAAAGAAATAAAAAGAAGGTGATGGGGAAGGAAAGTATCCTGCTCCAAACAGATTTCTCTAAACACAGCAAGGAAGAGGAGAAAGCCCCTCCCCTCACTGCTGCTCAGCGCTGTCAGCCAGAGGACAAAGCCCCTCCCCTCATTGCTCTCAGCGCTGTCAGCCAGAGGACAAAGCCCCTCCCCTCACTGCTGCTCAGCACTGTCAGCCAGAGGAGAAAGCCCCTCCCCTCACTGCTGCTCAGCGCCGTCAGCCAGAGAAGACGCAGCTCTCCTCTGGTCCCGCACTTGACTTCTCAATAAAACTACGTGATGGAAAGAGCGTAACAAGTGTTTTCTGATCGTTTTTGAGTAAAACTTTTTGATCGAATTAAACTATTAACATTTACGTGCAAGCTCTATGAACGGACTGTAGCTGGGTTGCAACCAATGGCCGCTGACTGCTCTGCTTTTTGACTACGACACTGGAGGCCGCCATTGCTCCACCTTTGCTGTAGTACCTCCATACGACTGCTATCCCCCCATTGGAATGCATTGGACTTTAGACACGTTAAAAACAACGTTAATGCCTGGTGCTTAATGGTTTAGAAGTGGCTAGAGCTACATATTCCTCCTGTGATTACGCTGGGTTAAAAACAATATGAAGCACCAGGGTTTTTATCGTAGATAAGAATTTTAGAAATCGTGCGTAATTAATGAGGGCCTGACTTTGATTGAAAGGCCGTTTAAGTTGCTGCCAGAAATACACGCCCATTACACGCCCCGCGAGGGCCGAGCAGGGCCGGGTCTACAGTCAAGATCCCGCCCTTATCCCTTTTTAGGAACATGCTTCGTCAGAGCTGGAGAGGAGGAGCCTGTAAATCCGCCATGATTTCCCCCACGAACGTGGTCATTTTGGTAAACGGGGAGGAGTGAGGAGGAGCTGTCTATTATTTATACAGTCTATGGTTGCAACCCAATAAAGTGAATATATCTGCAAATATTTCACCAAATTACACAAAACAAAAAGTTTGTTGTGATGCTGACGCTCCTGCGCCTCTATTCTGTTGCATTTCATTGGCTTAAAGGCCGACAATTGGTACAAAAACACCCTTATACTCGAAAATTGACGTATCTGCTTTCCCCGGCCTCAATGGTAGAATTGCGCAGGAGCGCCCCCGGCTTTAATGGTAGAAATGCGGCAATGCTTTCCCGGCCTAAATGGGTTAAGACGACTTGCGTTTCTTCTGCTCTGAAATGAACATTAAGTTTTAAATTCTGTTTAGAATCATTACAATAGCCTTATAATCCTTTAAATGATTTGCATGTTTAAGGCAGTACTAAGTAACTTGTTTACCACAATAAATCCTTTCCGAAGTCCCTCTCGGGGTAATACAAGTGTTAATGGGATGATTTGGGGGTCTTTCATCTCCCCCTGGTGTCTCTGGCCAGAAAACCACAATTGCAACTTCCCCTGCGCCAGGTCAGAGGCGGAATACACACTAATAGAATCACTAAGAAGAAGCCAACAGGCTAACAAGCAAAGCTAACTGCGGGCTAGCACCACTTAAACAGTATTTACAGCCAAGTTTGAGTGAAAAAAGCATAGTATTTACTCTTAAGAACAATTAAATGAGTAAAAAAACATGCTCCAACACTTGCAGTGACACTTATGGCCTCCAGGATGATTTACTTAGTACTGCTTTAAAACTACATTAATGCACACATTTGTATTTATTACGAATCAGTAACATAATTTACATAATAATAATGCTACATTAGAGGAACTGTAAATGGCATTGATGCTGATCGTAGAAAAGCTCAAATCATGGACTGGACTTTTAGCTTTTCTACGATGGATACTCCCTGGATGAATGAGAGCCTTCACAAACATATTGACACTGATTAACTCAAATGTTTAGGGATGGAAACTGATTTTGTTTGACAAAAAATACAATGTAAACATAACTAAATACTTATTTCCTTACAAATATTACATATTATATTGTTCGATTGTCGTTCTAGCAGAATTACTTTCCCATTCCTGTATTCATTTAATGCTGTTGTATAAAAAGGACTATTATACACATTTCATTTATTTCTAAAACTCAAGTTTTAAACCCGATTATTTTTGGCATACATGAAGTTTGCGTTTTGTTTGTAATTTTGAAGTCAGAATCTCAGGGGACAGTTTTATACACGAGACCCCAGGCCTTACTTCATTTACATCTTCCAGATAAATTATCTAATAAAAGGGATGAAATTGCCTTAAATGCTATTTATGCTGTCAGTTGTTGCCAGGAACTATTCTTTGCAATATTTTGGAATGACAATGATTGGTTGGACTCACCGAGGTACTGAATGAGCCCTCGCAGGTCCACCAGGAACTCGATGTCTGGGATGAAGAAGCTGTGCACTTTGGTCATGTGGGCCACGTTCTTGAGCAGCGAGCGCGAGTGGTGAGAGCAGAAGAGGCAGTCGGTCACAAGCATGGAGCCAGGCAGGAGAGCTTCAGCCTGGGTCTCCTGGTCCATCGGCTGCCCCTCCTCGTCCTCGTCCTCCTCCTCCTCCTCCTCCCCTTCCTCAGAGCTCAGCATCTCATCCTCTCCTACGTCCTCCCACTCCTCTGCTACATCTATACAAACAGCAACACATACAGGTGAAACTCGGAAAATATGATGAGTCCATCATATATTAGTTTCACATTTTAAATTGAATTACGGAAATAAAAGAACTTTTGAACAATATTTTTCCATCTGTACAGTTCAGAAAACAAACTGCATTGCCTCGTCTAGCATTGCCTCTACATTGTCAAAACTGAAATCAAAGGCTATTTTTGAAATATTCTGCATTTATGCAACAACAGTAAGTTGTTTTCCGTAGGGCTGTTCCCACACCAATACTGGAGGTTTTACACTGTTACCAGTGTGAATAAGGCTGAAGCCACTAGAGACAGACACTTGCCTTGGTCTTCACTGGCTGCTTCCTCTTTGTCTCGCCTCTTGGCCTGCTCCTCCAACCAGACACTGCGGGGGGCTCTGTCCGCTCGCTGCCTGGCACTGCTGTGCTCTGGATGGGACATACTCTGCCTCTGCTGCCGCCTCAGAGCCTCCTGCAGAGCCTCGTTTATGGCGTCATTGTCCAGTTCCTCCACACCTTAAATCACAAATGAGGGAATACTCCATCGGTGAGCTCACAGAACAAAATGCCCTTTTCACTCAAATTAGGATTTTAATCAGATTGTGTTTTTCTTTAAGCTTAAAAAAGGACTATACGGAGTTTAAACATTTTTAAATGATCTATTTTCCTCCCCCTACATGTTCCAGCCATGTCCTAATGTGTAGAATGAGCTAAGACCTGTTCACCACAACTGCCTCTAAAATCCTGCACTGTCACTCCAGGTCCGAAGTGCCGTCATGAACAAGCTTAATATAGAACCTGCAGTTACGTGTAAGTCCTATGGAAGCCCATTTCCGCCATGTTAAAAAATAAAAGCCCAACAGGAAGTTGAAATGACGAGATTTAAAGTCATAAGTATGTGTTTAAAACACAAAATGTCAAGTTTAAATCTCGAAATTACGACTTTTAAACTCCTACTACGAGTTTAAATCTTGAAATTACGAGTTTTTACCATCCGTGATAGCCCTATTTTACTTTGAAAATCCGGATGTTGTTGCTGTTTGCTTTTCTGTCTGATGCCCAACAAGTCCCTTGTTGCCACTACCATGTCCTAGGGATCTCCCAGTATTTAAACCAGCCCATACGCTTGAAAAAAGGACGATGCCGGTGGACAATGGCTACTAGTCTAGGTTAGCCAGGTTAGCATGTGCAATCGCTTACAGCTCATTATTGATAAAAAAAAAAAAGTCTGCAATAAACTAGCCTGGTTTTACCATACTCTTGTATTCATTTTGTTTCCTACAAGGGTCTGGATCTTCATAATTGCGCTCCATTAACAGGTGGGAGGGGTGAACGCCTTTGAAACAATTGGATCTGATTTTCGCTCGCATTTGGTAAGTAATACGCCCATGTTGAGTGAAGCAGCCATCATAACTCTTGGGAGCATTCCTTGCGCATTCGAAGGCTTCAGTTATAATTTCTGGATATTTGGGAGCCGAACCAGAACGGATTGAAGAGCTTCCCTAATGTTTGTATCCACCACCAATGCCAAACTACAACCAGCAAATGCGGCGCAAATGCTTGACGTCACCTACAACACCCGCCTCCCCCGCTCGCTGAATGATAGGTTGAAATTCAACCAATGAAAAGCAGCCACTGAGATCAGACCCAGACGTACATGTAGGAAAAAGATAATTGACCGGAGTTTACAGATGGCTAAGGCCAGGCTAGCAATAAACCACAAATGCGTAAATCCCGACTCAGTGTGTGATAATCTTTAAGGCTGCTTTATGTTGTTACTGACTTTGGCGTTATTAGTGCATAATACTTCTTTCTAGGGCTGGGCGATATATCGATATTTAAGATATATCGATATATTTTTAAAAGAGATATGGAATTAGACCATATCGTATACATCGATATAGTCCACATTTGCACTGTAATACTTGCTTCAGGCAAGCCGCTGAGCGGAGCTCTCTGTACTGCTCCCAGCGCCCCGGGCCCCTGAGGAGGGGCGGGGCTAGCCTGGTGGGACCAGAATGATTCCCCTCTGTATTTTTGTATACAGCGGGGGATCAGTCTGGTCACCCTGTCCTCAGCTTCCGCAAAATCAATCCGTTCACGTGCAATCAGATTGGTTTATTTGCCGTGACGTGTTGTTAGCGAGCAACGTCACTCACGGGACGCGGAAGTCCCTCAATAACAATCTACGAACAATACACGAAAGAGAGAAAGCGTGTCTCCAGTCGGCGGTAAAGGACCAAAAAACATATCGACAGTAGATGAGTTTCATTATTCATAATCCTGCGCAAATATTAACGCAAAACCGCTAATAACACCACATCAACAGCAGACGCCGCCCTTCGCTGATTGGTTTACTCCGCTTACTGTTTGCTTGCGTATCTACCGCTGTGGGAAATGGATTCGACGCATAGTGAATATAGCCGCGAGATATGGTGTGCGCTGCACCATGTGCTTTTGTTTACTCCTCAGTCTAGTTAAGGTTTGCGGTAGATCGTGGATGTACTGTGAAAATATCAGCGTTTGTAATGCTGCCACCACGAAGGACTATTGCTTTTCCCCGTTAGCATTGCGTTAGCAGCAGTGCTAATCCGTCCGTTCCCTCGCTGCTACCCGCTCTGATGCACTGATCATAAACTCCCTCAACTCTGGATTCACAGGCCTCTTTCTCCACAAATGACTTTTTACTCTTTACAAGCTGCACAGGCTCACCGTGCAGCTTGTAAAGAGTAAAAAGTCGTTTGTGGCTCAGTTTAGGAGGCTTATGTTTGGGAATGTTTTGGATAAAGACAAGAACTTATCTCACAACCACTGATTAAAACACAATTAAATCAAGAGCAAATATCAAGAAATTATTTGGGCTATTTGCAAAATAGTATAAGCTTATTGTAAATTATGTAAATGGCCATGTGGACTATTTTGAATTATATTTCATATGATTATTAAGGACTAAAAAGTAAGTAATAATTTAATAAGTCCCATTTCATTGTCTCTGCTATAGTTTAGTTATATGCAATATAAAGTTATTAACAGTAAATGGGGTAAAAACAAATCAAAATAAAATCGAAATCACAATATTAAATATTAAAACTACTTGTAGTTAGTTTTGACTTAACATTTCATAGCTCTCACTTAGCTGCCATGAACTTATATGTAAACGCCCTGTAAGAATTTCTAGCCAATCGTTTTATTTTGATTTATCAACAAAAACAAGTATAGGCAAACTCGTCGTATGTATTTTAATATGAATGATGATAATTAATAATAATGATTCATAACAATAATGTTATGGGTATTTTTTTAAATATTTTTGTTTTGTTTACAGAGAGGAGTGGGACAGACAGCGAGGCATCGAAGTACTGCTACTGGATCATCAGTGACACAGACACTTGAGCAAGCGTTCCAAAAACAGACTGCTTATGCACCTGCATCTAAAAATTTATTTTTTAATATAATAAACACTTACACTTTAAATACCGCGATAATACCAAAAAATGTGATCATTTTGGTCACAATAACCGTGAGGTAAAATGTTCATACCATGACATCCCTAGTCACACGACACCGGAGATGCCTTTAGTGAATTTCACCAGCCGTGGTCTCTGCACCAAATAGACAGCTTCCATGCTTCCAGCAATGATCACTGTGTGCACGAAGGGGAGGGGCTGTGTGTGTAGGCTATGTGCATTGAAGTAAATATCTGGCAGAGACGCGAGTGAGAGTTACGGAGGAATAGCTATAGGAATTTTAAACCCCCCACCCCGCGGTCAAATTGACCGCTGTATAGTCTGCTCTAACCTTATTCTATATTCTTTATTTTTTATCATTCACATTTATTGTATACATGATACCCTTACTTACTACTTTATTGATGCACATTTCTGTCATTATTGCACACCCTGAGTTTGTTTCTGAGAGCTGATTTAACAAGTACATTTGTAACACTTGATGTCCTCAGTCTAAGGCTTATTGGTTATTTGGTAGGGACAGCGCAATTGATACGTTTTTTTCACAGCTCGGTTTGCGATGGATGTCGTTTGCCTAGCGGTCCTGTCGGTCGGAGACAAAGATATTTACTTATTTGGACTCTTGATAACGGGGTACCTGCTTATTGGATGGACTGCCCTGGATTATCGGTCATTTGGAATTACAGCATCTTGCAATCGGACCACGCTGCTGTCCAATGAAATTAACAAGCACTTTGGAGCAGGGAGTGCTCGAGTGATTGGAATTACACCGGAAAGTAACGCACAACAACAATGGACTGTTATGTACGACCAGGCAACTCGCTGTGGAGACGGACAATAGATGGACTATATTTCAGGGAGGAAAAGGGTTGAACTGTGAAGGGAACTACCTGCTCCAGAGCTGAACTAAAGCTGAGACCAAGAAAAAAGCAAATTAATTTTAAATGTATGAACTGTTACTGGAATAATTCTCTTCCTCCTGAGAGGAGGTTTGAAGCAGCTGGACCTCTTATCTCTCCTACGCCGTCGACATCTCCCTTCAAGGCCAAGCCACGGAGCTAAACCTGATAAGGACTGAGCATATTTTACAAAACACTGACTTTCAGACTGTAAACAACCTCACACACATACCCCCTCCCTAACCACGCCCCTGTCGTTCTGCGTCTGCCTCAACAGGTTTCTTCAGCCCCGCCCCCTGGTCAATGGCCAGTCATCATGAATTTCCCATGTCTTGATGTTTTTACATACATGTGCTTTGCCTTAACTTAACTTGATTGTAATTTCGCATATCTTCTTTTGTAAGGCGCATTGAGTTGCCTTGTGTACGAAATGTGCGGTATAAATAAAGTTGCCTTGCCTATTAATGAACAAGCCACACCGGATTATAGCCTGAGGCTAATTTCCCTCTGTCGTCCCTCATGCGCACTCTCAAACACACTCTTTCATCCTGGTCTATTGTACATGTTTTTAGTGGTAGGGGAAACCGGAGTACCCGGAGGAAACCTACACAGACACGTGGAGAACATGCAAACTCCACACAGAAAGGCCCCGTCCCAGGTGGGAATCGAACTCGGAACCATCTAGCTGTGAAGCACGCGCGCTAACCGCGGTACTACCCTGCCGCCCATGAAGGCGCACATGGACTAACCAGGGCAAAGTGACTCTAGGCGTATCGCGTGTGGGGGTCCAGAGACGTCGACATCAGCTGGACTGACACTTATTTTAGACAAACAGCTGACCTCAGCTCAGCACTCCAGGAGTGAAATGTGTGAATCATAATCACACGCTCCTGGGTTATTTGATTATTAACCTTTAAGGGTTCAGACCAACCTTTAAGAAAAATAACAAAAAGAGCATCACTATTCAGGACAAGTGAATAAAACAATAGCGAAGCCTGTTAAAAGATGAGTTGATAAAGAAGATGAGCGAGAAACATGGCTCATTCTGCAGAATAAACAAAGTCTGTGTGCTGCCAATGTTTTTCAGCCACGCAAAGGATGAAATCATGGCTTCTAATATTTACCAATGCCTTTCTCCAGGTTCTTCTCGTTCAGCCTGTCCACCTCGCTCTGTGCCGCCCTCTCTGCCTGCCTCTCTGCCTGCTGGTGTTTATGGGACTTGAGGTGGTTCTGGTAGGTGTTGACCGTGGAAAACTTCTTGTTGCAAACGTCACACGACTCGGTGGTGGCTGCATTGGTCATCTGCTGCTCGGTCGCTGCTCGCTGAGCCAACACTCGCTCCTGGAAGTTCTCGACCGTGACTGGAGGCATGTCCGCCACCTTGCGCTTCAAGTTGTAGCGATGCCAGTCCGTTTTGTAATGGGCACGCTGGACTTCGCCATCCACAAAGGCTACTCTACAGCTGATGCAGGTGTAGGAAGACATTCTACACTGAAAAACATCAAATATCACATTACTATGACATAATTGTACTTCAGCTAGGAAATCTATATCATGGATTTGAAAGATGCTAGTAACATTCAACTCTAAAGCATAAAATAAATGCAATCATATCCTGCAAGAACAACAAGCTGCAAGAAACATGAAATGCATGTGCCCCAATTTACTTAAATTAAATATTACTAATATTACTTACATTATTAAAACTTGAGACAAAATGCTAATACAGCCGATAAAATAATGGCCAAAAATGTATTATCTGTTATCTAAAGCTAAACTATTTACCAAACTAAACTCATTCTTCAAGGTTTAAATATATGTGGAGAAAATACTACACAGTAGTACTGAGAACTGAGTACTGCAACTAGTTGAGAGAAAAAGTCAGATTTATGTTTAAAGGCCCAAACTCATTCCTAACTTCACGAACATATTTGTAGCGTCACAATTCTTCACAGGGACAAGTTTATTTCACCACTGTTCAGGGTCACTGTCACAGAAACGGTACAAATCTAGACCACAGCGTCATAAAATAAGTGCAAATGCTTTAAAATGAGATGCTAAATGTTTACAATACAATAAGAGGACAAAACAAATCCCATTCCTTTATAGCAGAGGAAAAAAGATCAGATTTGCCTTTAAGTGGGGAAGTAATAACACAACAAATATATAATGAAACCATGATGATGCTTTTCCAAAACATACACCATCATAGTAGACACAATGGGTAAAGATTTAGCTTTAGACTTTATAATTTATTTTTTTCATGTCAACATGAAGCTTTGTCAATCCAGTTTTCTCAGTTCAAGTAAGAGTATTTCTGTATTATTAGCACCTCATGTGGCGGTGAGTCTAAAGAAGCAAACTGTCACAGAGCGAAGATTTGGCTCTTTCTGTGACCCAAACACAAGATACTCACAGTGACAAAGCCCACAGTTTACTTCATATACAGACTGTAAAAATCCCTTCGTGTTCCTTTACCTCAAAGACTGTAAAAAGTGCAAATTCCTTCGTGTTCAGGAGAAACGTGACAGACCAGAGGCTGATCTCTTCCGCTTCTGGTCACTGCTGCGCCCAGTGCTGCCCCCACTGGCTCGGCGGGGAACAAGAAACGTGTTTCTGACAGCAAAATACATCAAGGGAAATAAACAATATCAAAATATATTTTACATTTTATTTAAACTATATATAGCTCTCGTGAATGCACATTTGCATTTATATGTAGTATTTTTTCCAGAATGGTTAGGTTAACAGAAAGAAAGAAAGAAAGAAAGAAAGAAATCAATCAATCAATCAATCAATCAATCAAGTTTTATTTCTAAAGCGCCTTACAACAACCAAAGTTGACCAAAGCGCTGCACACAATAAAAATAAAAATACAATATAAAAAGGAGTACAATTTCATTAAAAACAGACCATTCACAACAGTTGCCACAGAAGGGTTAGACAGAAAGAAAGAAAGAAAGAAAGAAAGAAAGAAAGAAAGAAAGAAAGAAGGAAGGGGCCTTGTTGGACCTGAAATTACTTATTCTTAGATAAATAATATGCAGGAGTGGGCAATTAATTTTCATTAGTGGCCTCAGGAGAAGCCACTAATGGAGGGCCACACCAACAATAACTCAAACTTATTCTGCTCAACTTTATTCTATTGTACATTACACTAAATTGTGTATTTTGCTGATACCTACTGTTATTTAGTGGGACTATTATTTTCAATATTATGAGATGATTGCATTCTAATGGTCAAATATTAACTTTTTTAACATACGATTTTACAATTAAAAATAGGAAAATAATGTATAAATATATTAATGATTACATTCAATACAGCACCTTTTCAGATTGTAGTTATTAAGAATTTGTTCACTTAAACCTATGATTTCTGACAAAATGTATATTTTACCTGATTGGGTGCTCTTGCTATTAAGTAAAGACAAATCCTTGCAATTCAAAAATGAACAATTTGTCCAACAACTGTATCTGCAATCAATACATATTTATGAACTTTTAACATGTTTTACTATGTAGTCCCTGACCGGACTTCGAACCAGCAAACTTCAGCATCAAAGTCCATGACCTTAGCTGTCGCACCAACTGACAACAGAAATTGCATGTCCAAATATTTGTCAATTACATTAATTCTCCACGTCATATTTCTTGTCTTTGCAAATGATAATTGAAATTGCACTGGTCTAAAGGAAGCAGCCACCACCAGCTACAGTCCTAATTAGGCATAATGAGGAACAATTATCAGACAGATCACATAAGAAATTTTAGTTCCATTGACTGATTACATCACAGCAGGGCCAAGATCCAAAATCGGTATCTGGCAGGAAAGTAACCAAAATGAAAGTCCATCCATCCATCCATTTTCTCCCACTTGTCCGTTGCCGGGTCGTGGGGGCAGCTATTGGAGCTGCCCAAGTCACATTGCACCAGTCCCCTATGGCTTCTTCTGCAGGTGGTGGGTCCACAGAAGGCAAAATGAAAGTCATTCATCTAATAATCATCATCAATAAATTAAAACAACCTGAAATATAGATAAAATGAAAGGAATCGAGTCAGAAACCTCTCAGAGCAAGTGAAAAAAAATCTAGGTCAAATGCCCAACTAAATCTTTACTACATTGTAAACCCTGACTAGCTATGATAACTCAAATAAAGTGGGGAAACCCGCTGCACCATATGGTTGTGGTGCATAAGCCTAAACCAATTGAGTTAACTTGGACTCATATCATTTAGTCAATGATAGCTTAAATCATTTAGTCAGTGATAGCTCAAATTATTTCGTAAACAGCATCTCAAATCATTTAGTCAACAATAGCATTAATGATTTAGGTTAATGAACCCAAATGATTCGAGATTATTATACTCAAACTATTTAAATGCTACATTAACTTAAACCCATTTTAAAAGGTTTATTTCCTCAATTAAATTGAGGAAACATACAACACTAAACCATGTGAGAAATGATGACACATACAGGAAGAACATTTTCTATGACAACTTTATTTAAGGCCAACTTTGCACCAACAAAAGGGAACTGTAAAAGATGCAGACAGCAAAACATTGTTTTGACCACTATAAAAACAATGTAAAACGTTTTTTTTTATTTCTTTTTTTATCATATCATACAAAATGTACATGTTTGAGTCCAAAATCTTGTTTTGTTTCCTGGTCAAACAGAGTCATTATATTCACTTTGGTTGTTAAATGTTCTACTTTTGGAGCTCCAATCAAAAACAAAAAACTCTCCTCCATATTTTTAAAGCCCATAATCCAACATCCGATTGAAGCAACCGACAGTAGCTAAACATAGTTACTGTTTGTTACTGTTGAAACAGTAATTCACTCTGTTGTCTGTAGAGGGAGCTCCAGACAGTAATTTAAAACCCTTGTGCTTGAGTTTCAAAATTATAAAATGTAACATAGTCCTGATCAAGTCCCAACCAGTTGAAAGATAGCAAAAAGGAAATCACTTTTTGCATGGTTGAATCTTAACGAGGTTCCAAGTAGAACTTTATTATGCAACAAGAAGGAGTGGGAGCGAGACAAAACATTTTCTGAGTAAAGCTTTTAATGAAAACAATTAAACTGATGGTTTTGCAGCTAATCAAAAGTTTAGGACCACATGCCTTTAACCTCTTGACCCCCACCTGAACCGAGCACATTTTCTCCAGTTCATCGTTACCCAAATCCAAGAAAGCTTCATGAAAGAAAAGTGTAAAAATAGCAACACAAAACAAAACAAAAAATGAAACAAAAAAGCAAGAGCAAATAAGTGATTAAAAAAAAGCGATGTGACGGCAACAATGCAAGCAAAAAGATCAGTTTAGATCAGTTTTGTTAGTCTTAGCGTTCACATCAGATGTTACACGGGCCTATAGTTCTCCAGTTAAGAAGCTTTTAGATTTGGGTAAGGTCGGTCGGACTAGAGAAAATGTGCTCGGTTCAGGTGGGGGTTAAGAGGTTAAAAAGGCCAAATCTGTGCAAACATGTGTATTCAGTGTCATTCTTGTCAGGTTTTCACATCATCATGACGTCCTGATGCAAAGGAAACCATTCTGGTTTTGAACGTGGTCGGGTTGTTGAGCCGCATAAGCAGAACCTCTCGCAGCGCCATGGCTGCTGAGGTGGACGCAATAACAGTCATTTTGAATCTCCTGAAAGATCACGAGGGTTATGGAACATGACGGTGTGAAAACCTGACGGAAAATGACACTTGTGCACAGATTTGACCTGTTAAAAGCATGTGGAACTAAACTTTAAATCAGCTGCAAAAACATTTCAGTTTAATAGCCGTTTTCAATAAAAGGTTTATTTATAGTCCGAGGTCCTCCCGGGTAACTGAGCTCCTCACCCGATCTCGGAGGGTGCGCCCAGCCACCCTGCGAAGGAAACTCATTTCGGCTGCTTGTATTCGCGATCTTGTCCTTTCGGTCATTACCCAAATCTCATGACCATAGGTGAGGGTGGGAACGTAGATCGATCGGTAAATCGAGAGCTTTGCCCCCTGACTCAGCTCCCTCTTCACCACAACAGTCCGATACAGCGACCGCATCACTGCTGACGCCGCACCGATCCGTCTACCGATCTCACGCTCCATCCGACCCTCACTCGTGAACATGACCCCGAGATACTTGAACTCCTCCACTTGAGGCAAGGACACCCCACCGACCTGAAGCGGGGAAATCACCTTTTTCCGGTGGAGAACCATGGCCTCAGATTTGGAGGTGCTGATCCTCATCCCGGCCACTTCACACTCGGCTGCAAACCTCCCCAGTGCGCGCTGGAGGTCCTGATTTGATGAAGCCAACAGAACAACATCGTCTGCAAACAGCAGAGATGAGATTCTGAGGTTCCCAAACCGGACACCCTCCGGCCCCTGGCTGCGCCTAGAAATTCTGTCCATATAGGTAATGAACAGAACCGGTGACAAAGGGCAGCCCTGGCGGAGCCCAACACGCACCGGGAACAGGTCTGACTTACTGCCGGCAATGCGAACCAAGCTCTTGCTGCAGTCATACAGGGAACGGACAGCCCCTTTCTCCAGATCCACAAAACACATGTGGACTGGTTGGGCGAACTCCCACAAACCCTCGAGCACCCGATGAAGGGTAAAGAGCTGGTCCAGTGTTCCACGACCAGGACGAAAACCGCATTGTTCCTCCTGAATCCGAGGTTCGACTATCGGCCGGATCCTCCTCTCCAGCACCCTGGAGTAGACCTTACCAGGGAGGCTGAGGAGTGTGATCCCTCTGTAATTGGAGCACACACTCCGATCCCCCTTCTTGAAGAGAGGGACCACCACCCCGGTCTGCCAACATCTTGCACATGCATTTTCCTGAACTCAAGCAAGCCACTTTTTGAACATCAAAGACACTTGTGCGTATCTGTGTGCGCACAAACGCCCCACACCTGGAGGAGGAGCAGGAGCCCAGGGCAATTGATTTGCTGCAACCTCCGACAGATGTTTGTACAACAATACAGACAATAGCAGATAATTCAAAGAAAAGGACACATTTAAAAAAGGTCGATGTCACTTAGTAAACACACTCCCTTCAGATGGTAGAAGTATCATGGCTGTGGCCCCAGCTCAGGGGCGGGGCGTGGGAGGTACTCCGGGGGTTAGCATGTGTTAGCATGTGTTAGCACCGTTTGGAAAAATGTTAAAATGATGGTGTAGACGTCTGTATAATGAGAAGAATTATCGTTGTGGGGTGACTGTGTGACATGGAAATATAACCGTTTTGTTAGAACGTTCGAAAGACATGTGTATGGCTTAATAGCTTGTTTATTTATTTACAAAATTCGTATGGTTGCGTACGAGCTGCCGGACGTGACGTAGTTACGTGTGTTAGACGCAAAAATGGCTACATAACACGCTAACGGTGTTAGCATGTGATAACACCGAATGGCCATTGTTAAAATAATGGTGTAGGCGCTAGTATAATGAGGATAATTATCATTGTAAGGTAGCGGGTGTTGTGTGGAAATATAACCGTTTTGTTAGAACGCTCGAAAGACGCTCGGATTAATTAATAACATATTATTATTACGAATGTTTGTATGGGAAACGAACACCCCCATTGTGACGCTCGGCGCTAGACTAAAGAGTTTTTATACATGTTGTACACACTTATTTCAACATAGCAAGCTGTGATGGAGACGCAGACAGAGCACACATCTAAGACACATATTCAGAACAGATATAAGACATACCCTGGTTTTCCCCCATTAACGTATGCAGGCTTGCTATGTAAACCGTTTCTTACTTCTTCACCCTCAGGAGCTGGTTAAAAGAAGAATACTGCTTAAATACCTTGGTCTATGCGAAGTATTTTAGCTGTTTTCTCCCCAGCAAAACATATCGTTCCAGACTCTATGTCTGCATGCATGTCCACTATTTTAAAAACAAAAAATAACTTTTCAGACATGAAATGTTTTAAAAAACAAAACAAAATGGGTTTGTTAACACGGGTCTATTACCGTTTTCTTCCGAAGACAACTCTTCTTCATAACAACGTTTACCTAGGCATACAATGCTGGTTTATAAGGAAAAACATTTAAAGCAAACTGTAAACAGGATTTATAAAATATTTACCGTGTGAGGCCATGTTCTGCTGAAATCCGCTGGTTTTCCGAGATGTACTCAGGTCAAAAAGGGGAAGTTACATCATAGCAGCATTTATTAGAAGAAAAAGGGAGAAGTTGCATCATAGCAGCATGTATATTACTAGGAGGTTGACGCTAAAACCACAATGGAGGAGACTCGAGTGAAAAGCTGCAAAACACGCATCTCTTAGAAAGTTTTTAATGGATCCTATTTCCGTGTGGAATTGTATCCCTAATTATATTCTCAAAAGTCGGTGGCCTCTCGTTAGTTCTAATGTCAAACTTTAACATCGAAAAACTGCCCGTAAAACTATCACAAACAGATGCTCCTAGCCTGGTCTCTTATTTATAAACACTCTTTCTCTCCCCACACATTCCAAATTTGGAACAATGCCTGCATTCTATATAAAAACAAATCGATTTTTTTTCTCAAACTGGTATAATAATTATTTTATTTTTGTCAAACAACTTTTCAATCCTGAGGGGTTCCTGATGTCATACTCTGAGTTTTTGTCATCCTATCAGATTCCTGTAACTCCTAAGGAGTACGCTGTTATGGACGCTATTCCTCAAGGTGTGCTTATGCTTTTTCGGGGTGGGGTTCATTCACTTATCGAGAGGCTGATTGCTTCTTTGTCAATTTTTGAGACTTTTGTGGGCAAAATCTGTTTTGCCTCCAGCCCTTCCATGAGTAACAAAAAAATTAAAGCTTTACTTCAGAAAGATATTGCTACCGTGCCTTATGTCATTCATTACTGGAGGCAGTGTGTACCTGATATCAAATGGACTTTACCTTCTAAATATCTAGTTACAAACTAATTTCGGGATGTGTGTTTTAAACTTCTCCACAGGTGCTACCCTGCAAAGCAATCTCTACACAAGGACATTGACTGTAGCTGTTCCTTTTGTCATCAGGACAATGAAACTGTCATCCATCTATTCTGGAAATGCCCCTTCACTGTAGCTTTTTGGAAAGACTTTATTCGTTATATACAAACTAATATCCTCAGTAACTTTTTGCTTTCATATTCTGATGTGCTTTTTGGTTTTTACAATCCCTGTAGCTCTAAACAAAAATAATTCTATGTGATACATTTTAAAATTATTTTAGCAAAATGTCATATTCATAAATGTACATTTTCTGGTAAAAAGCCCCTTTTTAAACTCTACTTGAAATAATACAATATAAAGAATCAATAGATTCCTCTTCAAACCCCAAAGCTATTGACGCCTTAACCTGTCTTTAAGTGCTGCTGCTACGGGCTGTTATTTTTTTTTAATGTTATTTGTAATTTTTTATTTACCTTGTTTTTCTTTGTGTGTGATTTTTTTTGTATATATATTGTTTTGTAACCCCTGGCATAAGTGTTTGTAACGCTACTATTACTATTCAAAAAAAAAAAAAAAAAAAAAACATGGATCTATTATAATAAGGTCCTAACGCCACAACAACAAACCGGAAATTCCCCTCATCTCTCCCTCCCGGAACTCTGTAACGTAACTAATGTTCGTAGGTGAATTATGTAAACCCACTACAACATACTATAACTTGTCATTATACCCCATGTGAACCAGTAGTCGAGTGGTTACGGGTGTGGGCAATAACCAGTGGTACGAAGGTAGCTGGATTGATTCCCACTTGGACATTTTTTTCCCCCTCAACAACGTTGGACCAAAATGCGATGCTTGTTATTACTTGTGTTTTTTTCATTATGTATTTCAAGAAGGCTATAATTATGAACTAAAATAATTCAACAACTACTATAACGTCATACTGAACTAGATTGAATTTTATAATTTCATAAACTGACTGCAGGATTGGGAAATATTTATGCCTCTGAAAACATCATCCTGAATTTCTGTCATAATAATCACTAAAAGGATTTTGCTTTGCAAGATAAGACTGTAGTTGAGTGAATATACATTTAGACTGGAGTGCAGTAGATGGGTTACCATGACCTAGTTAAAAAGGGTTACTATAACTCTGGAGCACATTTGAGCCAAGATAGCTTAGTAGGTTTGAAAAGATGGGTGGTTGGGATTTACAATGTAGTCAAAACAACTCAAATATTATGCTCAATTTGAGACGTTTATCTCTGATCAGAATTGGACAGAAGTCCAGAGAATAAAAATTCTATGTTGAGTTGGCCCTGCCTGAAAAACAAAAATAACTCCCTGAGTTGTGTTTTAATGGCCCTTATTGTGGCGTCAGACTGACAGGCAAAGAGTGCTTTATTTGTCCTTAAACAAAAGTACAAAAAGATTGCTTAGTTTAGATGAGGGTTAGTCATGAGTTAGCCAAACGGGCCAATGTGACCGGCATGTTCTGGAGGTGAGGGAAACCGGAGCAGACAGGGAACCCCGCACAGGGTTCGGGTTGTAAGACAAGAGTGGTAACCTCTCACTGTGCCACCCACTGACTGCTACACCCAGGGGTGAAAAGCCTGTAATAAATAAATGCGCTGTGTCCCTTTTCAGAGAGAAGACTGTAACACCTCGCAGTTTCAGTTCAGTTTCAGTTTAGTTTATTACAAATATACGGTAAAAGCATTTTAACATTCATTCATAGATGATAGTGCATATTCATAAACGGGACACCCTTGAAGCAACATTTAGCTTATATATGGGGCCCAAAACCATACACAATATTACAAACACAAGTATACATTAGTAACCTGGGATACATATTACCCAAGATACCTATTACCTACCAACTAACCTTACCTACTCTAATTTAAAACTGTCTTACCTTCCTTTTACTAGCTTAGAGTTGCATGAATTTTACTTTAAAAAGGTATGTATTTTTTATTTTATTTTATTGTTATTTTTTATTTATTTTTTGCTTACACACATTAGTCCATACTACCATCAGACATGAATTACATAAGTCTTGTTAGAGGTCATCAACTAGGGTTTATTGTAATTTTCTAGAAGCTCAATTTTTAGTTTCTTTTTAAAAATAGCCAGAGATGTTACGGTTTTAATGTTAATGTTCAGCTCATTCCAAACTTGTGGGCCTTTACACGCCGCACTGAAGCTCGTGCACTTGAGTTTTCTCATTTTTCCTTGTAAGAGGGTTTTACGTCTTGTATTGTGATCATGAGCAGGTGTAGAGATTGGGATGAGCTGAGCCAGTCTGTCCTTAGGTCTAATCACTACATTAGACATTATACATGCATTTTGAAAAAGTGTCATCAGGTAGTAAACTGCAGAGTGTCAATCCGTGCCAGATTCATTTGGCTCATGGATCTATTTGTGTGTGAGCAGAAGTCTTTATCTGTACTTTGGTGATAGCACTCCTGTTGGCAGGTTGAAGTTCCCTGGGCCGTGTGTGAGCAGAGTCCACTGAGGAGGACTTTGCTGCTGGGTGTGGTCTGCAGTTAATGTATCACTACGGCCCTCCCCATGACCTGGAGCATTTCATTAATCAAAAGCATATTTTACAGCAAACAGAGAAGTACTGTCTGACCTGTTTATAAATAATGTTATAACATTATTTGAAAAAGAAAAGAAAAAACTTAATTCATTCAACTCCAGCTCCTCACCAAGTCGCCAAACGTCAACAAAAACCTGAAAATGTCATTTAAGGCGAGACGCTGCAGGTCAATAGGGAAAATGTTTAAAAGAAAAGATATCACTTTGAAACTTTTGTTGTAGATTTCTGGTATAAATATGAGACAAAATATATTGTACGTTTTCTGTCGTCATTTTCTGCTTTCATAAACAAATACTGCCCTACAAATGCCCAACATTTCCCATCTTTTCGGCAACGAAATCTGAAAAACAGATTGAGCCAGATTCAAATGTGTGGTCGTATTTTGTTGAAATATTAGTTACAAAGATATCTTGTTTAGTTTTAAAATAAGCAGTTTACTAGTGTAAAAATTAAAATGTTGCCTTGTTTTTTTCCTTTTCTTTCAAAGCTCAATAAATCAGGAAATTAGATAATACAAAAATCCCTCTAAAAAAATCTTCAAAATATGGTTCAGTCCAAGGCTGGAAAGTTTGAAGTTTGAAGATATTCAAGAAATTACACTTTCACAAATAAATCTATGGAGAAACACTGAATCAGTGCAATATTTAAACATGTTATTGTAAGGACTATTATTAGTTTCCAGGTGAAAGCTTATATAAGGGCGGGGGTTCAAATCCCCCTTCCAAAAGGTGCACACTGTGGTTGTGTCCTTGGGCCAGACACTTCACCCTCCTTACCTCCAGTGTGTGTGAATGAGTGTGTGAATGGGTGAGTGGTTCCTTAAAGTGTTTTAAGGTTAATGTAGGTTGAAAAGCGCTATATAAGTTGCAAGCACCTTTTACTACGCCTGAAACCTTTTGCCCTGAGTGTCTCCCCTTAAAAATGTGTATGACAAAATGATGTACACAATTCTACAGTTACATTCATGTGCCTTGAATTGTATACTCTTCCGACATTTCCATTTTAAAAATATATTTTAAATGATTTTAGTTCTTCAGAGCTCCGTAAACAGGACAGTGCTTCAATGTTGTCCTTACAAACATATTCAGTAGTAAATGATATTTTCAACAATGGCACATGGAAGAAAGCAAAGAATATATTTTTGAACAGTAGCCAACTAAATCCCGCTCCCCATAATGCACCACAGTGAGCCAAAGAAAATATGACCAATTCCACAAACCATACCATAATTACCAAACAATGATAAACAAATCAGAACCAAATAGAAAGAAATTATCGCAAAAAATAATAATCTATGACCAAAACAAAAATAAGATTAAGGCTCCGGTACCATGGTTACGCATATTCAGAAAATCTACCAGAAACCCTGAAAACAATTGACCTCGGCTCGGAGAGTTATAGAGCTTATTAGAACTGTTATGGAAAGTAGGCGCCATGGTAACCTCTCATACAGCTGTCCGTGTAGGCTCTCAGTCGTACAGGAGTTGTCCGTCTTCATCTTCTTCACAAACAGCTACTTTTTCCCCACAAAAAGTGACATAATGCACAAAAACAACAATAACAAAAAAGGACTGTTTAAAGAAAACATAATTAATTTAGTTTTTTTCTTTTCTTTAGTTAGCACAATATATTTATTTTTAAACAAAAAAACGATACTGTACAAAAGTCTGGTGCTTGGTGCAGTGTTTGAGCACTATAATATAATAATAATTTATTGACAAATTTCACATTGTTTATTAAACTAAAAACAACTGCACATAGATCTACTCAGACTGCAAACAGCCACACTTGTTATGGTAACCGCTCTGCGTTGGGATTCAAGAGCCTGAAACTACTTATCCCAGAAGTCTTTGCGCGGGAGCAGCGCTGTACGAGGCTGCGTATTGATCACATGCTGCTTGAGCTCAGATTACATGGATGTGTTATGCTCAGAGTTGTCACAGACGCCCTGCTCTGGTTTTGACTGCCGCGGGCTACAGAATATCAGCTGCGCTTCCGTTTAACCACCCGCTCCGCTCTGTGCGTCATTCTCCACCGAGTCCCTGATCACTGCTGAGGTACGTTTCTCCTGCCGTAATTACAGTTCGTAAACACGTGAAAAGTGTAAGATTGTAGTGATAACAAACTCCGAGAACAATGCTGCAGCTGCAGATGCTTCTCCTCGAGGCTCAGGGCGCGTTATAGATCTACGGGGCGCATCCTTCTCCAGAGGAGACTTCCTGAAGTGAGCTGCCCCGACAGTTTCCTCATCAGTAGCCTTAGCGCGTTTCATCCTTTGATGTGGATGTACTTGTACAGTTCAGACTGGGCCAAACATAGTTTACCTTGTGAAAGCGTGTGCATTCAAACAACTAAATGAACAAAACGCTAAGAATAATCAAACTGAAGCGGTGCCTTGGTGCCTCTCTAACCCAAACGCTCTTTATTGTTTAACAGTGTGCTCAGGCACAAACACAAATGACACTCAAAGGGACTGCAGCTCAACAAACTGCTCTTCATCTAATTTGATTGTTTCAAAAAATATCTTTGCTGTTGAACATGACGAGCGTGTTCATACATCCACACTGTGTGAAGGAAACGCACTGATAATGCTGCGCTCATGTTGCAATATGTTGATGTCCTCCTGGTAAAGCACACAGACTTTCATAACCGTGTCCCTCCACAGGCCTGGGCACTCGGCCTCACTCGGCCTCACTCATGCGGCCTTTGGACCTGTGTGTGCTAATGTGGTGAGGCCTTCACACTGGAGACAGTTGGACAGGTTATTCCCAAATATATGTGTGTGCTTTACAGTGTTGGGAATAACGCCGTTTAAGTATAACGGCGCTACATTGTCGGTAACGGAGTAATCTAATTAATCTCCCCATCGTTACAACGCCGATATCGTTACTGGGAAAACAAAGTGGCACGTTACAATTGGGCCGAATGAAGCGCCGCAGAGCGCGCAGCTGTGTGGGTGGGGTCTCTACTCACGCTGCGTTTGTTGATTCTCTCGCACTTTTAAACTCAACAAGACAGCGAGTCGGCGACAAGCCAGGGCAATTAAGGTAACATTTTCGAACTGGAAGTACCATGACTACTTCTCCCTTGTTGAAATGAAAGGCAGTAATGTGTATGTTAAATATACTGTGCCCTGGGAATACAATTCTGTCGTGTCTGCCACAAGTAACTCCAGTCTAAAAAAGCACAGTCTCGCATCGGCACGTGCTTCCACGCCTCCTGTCACTACTAATCCAACTCGAAGCCTCGGTGCAAAGATAAAGATAATGTCATTACTTATTAGTTTGTTTTCCCGTTGTTTGTTATTCAAGTTTATTTTTCAGTATTTAGTTAGCTATATTTTATATTTCCAGGCATATGTGCAGTTGCAATCTGTTCACTTAAAATAAATGCTAAAATGTAATGGTTCTATGAACATCTATGATACGATAGTACATAATATATAACATATATTCATAATTACTTTGCATAGTAACTAATTACTTTTACAGCATAGTAACCGAGTTACTAACTCAACGACTTTTTGTGAGACGTAATTTGTAACAGTAACTAATTACTTTTTTAAAGTAAAATGCCCAACACTGGTGGTTTAAGACTTTCTGGCTGAAAGTGTGCTGGTCACTGCTTCAGGTTACCCATCATCATGTCTTGATTCTTCCAGGTTGACAGTTGAGATAAGAGAGGTCTTTCCTTTTTTAATTTAAAGGGACTAGATGCAAGTTTATGCTCACTACTGCCACCTCAGGTCTTATGTGTAACTGCAGTCTGTATATTAAGCTTAACATTACGGCACTTCGAAGTAACAACTGTTTTGAGTGACAGTGCAGGACTTTAGAGGCAGTTGTGGTGAACAGGTCTGGGCTCATTCTAACATTAGGACATGGCTGGAACATGTAGGTGATGAAAATACTTAGTTTTAACATTTTTAAACTCTGTATAGTCCCTTTAAGCTGCCCCCTAGTGACTAGAGTGAACATACTTGGTGCTTCTTTAAATATCCATAACTCTAACTAACCAAGAATGGGCTAGAGAAGTCCTTTTTTTATTTTTTGACGCACTCATAAATTCATGCTCTACGAATGAGCATTAAATCATATGCGGTCCATGGGCCTTGTGTTTGACACATGTGCTCTCTCACTGATACAGAATATTCATAAATGATGAATCACAGCACCTTTATGGTCAGACTGCAATAAACAATGTATTGCATACAATTTATCCATATTCATCAGAACAGAATGATCATAATAATTCATATGTCATTTTTCAATCTTAAAATGTGTTAAAAGTCATCTAAGTAAGGTTAGGTAAGGTGTTCTCTGCGTTTGACCCATGATCCTTCAATCCAGGTTAATGGTCAGAATCACGTGCTGGAGGATTAACCTATTGTACATATTTTGAGACACGGCGAGAATGTGCAAACTCCGCAGAAAAGCCCTGTCCGGGCCATCTTCACTGTTCCTCTTTATTGCCAGGTCCACCATGCATTTCCTGCTGGAGACTCTGCGCGTGCTGCTACTGTCCCTGTGGTTCAACATCGAGTCGTTCATCCACCTGTTCGTCCCACGGAGGAGGAAGAGCGTCGCCGGGGAGGTGGTCCTCATCACGGGAGCGGGCAGTGGCATTGGGCGGCTCATGGCTCGAAAATTCGCCTCTCTCGGCACAGTGCTGGTGCTGTGGGACATCAACCAGGAGGGCCTGAAGGAGAGTGCGGTGCTGGCCCGGGAGAGCGGCGCAGCCCGAGTGCACTTCTATGTGTGCGACTGCAGCAGTAAGACCGAGGTCTACAGGGTGGCCGACCAGGTGAGAGGACAAGACGCTTCCATTCAGTTAACGCCGCCCCTCTCTCGGCTCATTCCACATTTGCAGTATTATAAATATAAATATCGCTGCAAAAAGTGAAGTTGCTTCACACAGTGCAGTTATAAGGAGTTGACATGTGCAACACAGTTTCATAAATGGCTAACACACACACACGCTAACACACACGCTAACACACACGCTAACACACACACGCTAACACACACACGCTAACACACATACGCTAACACACACGCTAACAGACACGCTAACACACACACGCTAACACACACGCTAACACACACACGCTAACACACACACGCTAACACACACACGCTAACACGTTTTGATTGACTTACTGCTCAGCCTGGCCTCCCATCATCGGGTGTTTACGTTATGGCACTCGCGTTGGTTATAAAAGTGAATCCACTTTGATTCTGGCCAAGGTTCTCCGAGCATCCATCAGGTTGGTTGCTATAGTCGCTGAATCCCGGAAAGAAATTCCAACTTCTGGCGAGTGCACTCTTCTTTGGGAAGGTTGAATAGTCCTGTTCCTCTCGTAGCCAAACGCGAACCTGTGACATTATCGTTGGGTAAGAAAAACTAATAGGCATGTCCAAGGCCGTGAGAACCCAGGGGGCTGAGGGCGCTGCAGCACCCCCTGGTGGATAGTTTGAAAACTGCAGGCAATATTATTAAATAGGAAATATGCACAGAAAAAGTGGTTTTGGGGTAAACTTTATTTCTCCGTACCCCCTAACTGAAATGTCTTCCCACGGCTCAGAAAGAGCTCCGTCTTCACAAACATGACTTCTGTTCGGATCCTCTGGGGGTGCGTTTGTTTACTCTCCCGGGACAGCACAGACGCGTCGGGGACTTTTTTTCTTTTTTCTTTCTTACAACAGAAATAATGAAAAAACTGTTTTATGAATTAAAATCAGGCCGTAGGGCATTACATTACAGAGGTCTGGCCCTTCCTGTTTGACACTATGACGTAAAATACGAGAGTGTCACAACTCAGTGGTTTTCCAGGAGAGGGCGGAGCAGCTGCTCAGAGAGCAGGATTCAGGAGGATTGATTAGAACTGCGTGAATGAAGCCAAAAAAATGCTCTGGGGGTGTTTTTGATAAGGAAATAGCATAACAACATGGTTACAAACTCAAAAAAGTTGATTTTGCATGATATAGGACCTTTACACAACATTTACAGCCATGTTTGAGTGAAACATATCTCTCTTGTCTCTATCCCTCTCTCCCTTTTGTCTTTTCTGTCAGCATAGTATTTACTCTAACGGACAATTAAAGAGTAAAAGAACGCAACATGCTACGACACCTGCAGTTGCGCTCATGGCCATGAGTTACTAATGCTGCCTTCATGTGGTCTCATAATTATTTGCCCAGTAGAAAATTGCACATGAACACCTCCTCATCTGGTATTTTCCACTGGGAAACTGGGAGATAATTTTGATGCACGAGTTCCCGGGATGAGATAACCTTTGACCTTTCAACACAACCCAGCGGCAATTATACGTGTGTATGTCTTTTAGCTGATTGTTATGAAGCTGACACTATGCATTATCTATTTAGCTTCTCAATTTTAATATCGTCCTTTTCTCCATACTAATTGTCTTGTAACAAAAAAGCCAATCTTTATATGTGTGTTTAAAAAAAAAAAAAGCAGATACTAAGTAGCAGTAGTTCCGCGGTTTGTAGAGGACTTCATGATAATTTGTTTATAGTGTATTGGTGTTTTATATGTTTCACTTTGCTACAACACAAAGGCACTTGAACACAATGCCCTTGTAACTTCCACTTCATAACTGGAAAGGATCATCTTTACCAGAGCACATAAAGGCAGCATTAGTTCTGCTTTAATATTGAGGAGCAGATGATGCTTTGAATAAGTCAGACTTTTACGCATAAGTTTATGCACATTTCTCTTGCAAAATTTGTATTCCATAACTCTGTTCAGATCATGTTTAGTTTAGATCCATTCATCCTGCAATCTCACATTTTTCCTAACATAAATAATATGCAGCATAGCCTATATATATATATATATATATATGCTATGTAAATGTCTTTAACAAATGCTTTCACGATGATTCACTGTAAACATTGTCAACTGCCAATTAAGGGGACATCGCCCAACCCTAGTACCATAGGTAACCAGATTAAATAAAATGTGTCTTTTGCGACGGTGGCGCAGATGGTAGAGCGGGTCGTCTCATGATCGGAAGGTCAGGGGTTCGAATCCCGCCTCCTGAAGGTGCACATTGTCGTTGTGTCCTTGGGCAAGACACTTCACCCTCCTTGCCTCCAGTGTCTGCGTACACTGGCGTATGAATGAGAGAGTGAATGGGCCCCCTATGAGAGACCAACAGAACCGTTTGGAACCATGAGGCCGTCCTTCCGTGGACCCACCACCTGCAGAAGGAGCCATAGGGGACAGGTGCAATGTGACTTGGGCAGCTCCAATAGCTGCCCCCACGACCCGGCAACGGACAAGTGGGAGAAAATGGATGGATGGATGGATGGATGGGTGTCTTTTCATGCATTTAGACCTATAGTTATTTTGTGGCTGAATTAAGCAACAGAAATAAGTATTTTAAGTATTTTGGTTGGGGTAAACTCTTTAATATAATTTTGAACTTACATTTTAGTGTTCAAGTGTCTTTGAAACTAAGATATGTCTACTATAAAAACTCAGTTTTCTGTAAATATCACAACGCCTCTCTGAAATTCAGGCCAGAGAACCCAATAAAAAACAAGAGATTGACCATTCCATTTGTCCTTTTATTATATTCATTCATTCCTTAATCAACATTCCTTAATCAAAATTTACCCAAACTTATTGTCTAATTTACTAACTTTCCTTTCCATTTTCACGTTCACGTTTTGGAGTCTGGAGCAACCACAAACTCCAAACGCTTTTCAGAGAAGGATTCATCGGTTGAATTTCAACCTACCATTCAGCGAGCGGGGGAGACGGGTGTTGTAGGTGATGCATTTGCTGGTTGTAGTTCGGCAATAGCGGCGGATACGAAAGTAATGGAAACTCTTCAATCCATTCTGGCTCGGCTCCCAAATATCCAGAAATTAAAATGGAAGCCTTGGAATGTGCAAGGAATGCTCCCAAGAGTTCTGATAGAGTTCTGATAGAGTTCTGATACAGTTATGATAGAGTTATGATACAGTTATGATACAGTTATGATAGAGTTATGATAGAGTTATGATAGAGTTCTGATAGAGTTCTGATAGAGTTCTGATAAAGTTCTGATAGAGTTCTGATAGAGTTCTGATAGAGTTCTGATAGAGTTATGATAGCTGCTTCACTCACTCGGGCACATTACATACGTCACGACCAAAAGCTAGTGAAAATCAGATCCAATCGTTTCAAAGGAGTTCCTCCCACCTGATAACGGAGCTCAGTTGTGAAGATCCAGACCCTCTGTACGAAACGAAATGACTAAGCGGGTACAGTAAAACCAGGCTAGATGAGCTCAGGAGGTCATTAATATTTCATTCTTATGGCTTGGACTAAGTGGCCATACAGTGGAGAACTCTGATGTATGAGATGGTGCATTATGAAATCATGTTCTTCTTGAAAGATGAAGACTACTCTAAGCGATCCCGTTGCGCCGGTCCGGCAACGTTGCATTCCTATCAAGCACTGCTAGATGCGCAACACTCACAAACAGCAGCAGTTTGTTTAATAATCCAATATCTAGTGAGCTGTCAGGTCTTTTTCCTCCTTTTTTTCCCCTCACAAAGCAAAGCAGCACCAGAGGCTGAGGCGTTCATGTGTCGCAGGAAAAACAAGTTCTGCGCTGTAAAGTTAGTTCTAAATTGAAGTATTGATTTCTAAATGCCAAAAGTGTGTTTCACACAAGATTATTGAGATTTCCGTATCTCATTGAATGTAATCAGAGCAGCATGTGGTCTATAGTGTGGAGGGGAGTGAGGGGGGGTGGGTGACGGGGTAAAGTCAAGTGAGGGGAGGAGGAGGGAGGGGACAGAGCAGGGTTCACTACTCCACCTACAAAAACACATCACTTAGGACAGCTTTAAGTTTATGGGTTTATTAACCAGAAGAGCATCCTCAAGTCCTGAAACTAAGGTAACATCTTAACTCCCACCTTAAAAAGCACATTTTCTCCAGTTTGGCTTTACCCAAATCTAAACGTTTCTTGAAAAAAGCGTCAAAATATAGTGACCAAAATGAGAATGATAACGCAACAAAAAAACTCAACAAACAGGTCCCGGAAATGCAACCTTAACACAATATAAAAGAAACAAAAACGTGACAGAAAAGTGACGAGACAAAAAAAGCATAAAAAAACTAAAGAAAAAAATGGTGAAAAAGCAACAAAAAACATGAGAAAAAGGAGAGGAAAGGAACACCAAAAACGCTTACAAAATGTGACGAAAAGGCGGTGACAAAGCGACTAAAAAAGTTACTATCAGTTTTGCAGGTCTTAGCTTTCAAATGAGGCGTTGCTCTGGCCTATAGGCTGTGATCTCCAAGCTTTAAGATCTTGGTAAAGCTGAACTGGAGAAAATGTGCCCGGTCAAGGCGGGGGTAAGGGTTATACTTTTGAATCCTCTGCATTTGACCCATCCTCAAAGCCGCAGGGGCGGACTGGGACAATAATTCAGCCCAGGCATTTTTTGGTTTGGACCAGCCCCCCCATATAGCACGCAACTCACAACCACCCCGAGGTATTCAAAATACCATTCCATTACTCACCCCCAGACAGCAGTCTGTGATGGGCCGATGGATGATCAATCCAAGGCATGGGCTGCGCAGAAAATGAAAAAATAAATAGGCCGGGCCGGCCCATTTGGGGGAAGTAATGGAAGGGGCAGAGGGGGAATTTTGCCTGTTTTACATAACAGACCTGGAAACACTGTTATTTATGCCTCAGAAATATTAACAGATTAAAACGCACATGGGTTTAGACATTAGGTTTATTCTTGGATCCGATCCGGGAGATGAGAGGAAAGGCTTCCTGCTCACTCTCATCGATACACGCCGTTCAACAAGCTCTTATAGAATAATGAGCACACCCACGTTCCTCCAAGACACAAGCTCCTCTCCCCTTGGACCCCTCGGTCAGGGTGGGGAAGACGGTCATAAACCTTTTAACACCCCTGCCTCCTGAGAGGGGGTGTAAATGATTTTACCCCTCCTTTCCTGAACCCACAGCCCCCAAAGGATGGGGTGTGTGATCTCAGATTCAGAAAACTTTATTGATCCCTCAAGGGCAATTGATTTGCTGCAACCTCCGACAGATGTTTGCACAAACACATCACAACACTGTGTGTCACTTCCAACAGTACAGACAATAGCAGATAATGAAAAGAAAAGGACACATTCAAAAAGGTCGATGTCACTTAGTAAACATCCCTTCAGAATTCAACAGTTCAGTGACAGAGAGGAGTTGGCAAAACCATTTGTTTCTTGTTGATCTCCCTGGGCCATTTCCTCTCGTAAACAAGACTTTACATATTTGTTACTTACTTTGTTCCTGCTTTAACACAAGCTGGGGTCAGCATGCATACAAAGGTCACATTTCCCCAAAAGGTCCCAGGTGGTCAGGAAATGACTTTAACACAAAGTTAGGTTCACAGTTATGACCCAAACTGAGATTACCACAACAGGTAATCGTTTACCACGGACATCTGCTTTTGAAGCTTGAAGTCAGTGCTCAAAATGTTTCCTTTCGTGGGGGTTTTATGACTTTAACCAAACAGACAGGCCACCGTTGCATCCTTATCTCTTGAAGACATTTGGCCCACAGTTTGGAGCACCTCATGGTTTAAAGAGTCAACATTTCAACCAACACAGATTTAACAGTCAAAGTGTAAATGTAATACTTCATGTTAACATCAAATATAGAATTTCTTCACAGAGGGGGCTGATCATGCGTGCAGCACATGTACCACTGATGCGCCTGGGATTGGCCATTGGATGATTCCATTGCAGAAAGCACGGGCTGCGCAGAAAATAAAAAAATCTAATCTAACGCACCGGCCCATTTTGAAACCGGCCCACCGGTCAAATATAAGCCCAGTCCACGGCTGTGTAGGAGTAGTGGGCAGCCGGCGCAGGCAGGCGTCCGGGGACCCATCTCCAGATGTGGAGGTAGGCTAATGGTCAGAAACACCTGGCTGGAAGATTTACCTATTGTACATGTTTTTAGTGGTAGGGGAAACTGGAGTTTCTGGAGGAAACCTACACAGACATGGGGAGAACATACAGACTCCACATAGAAAGGCCTCGACCGGGGATTGAACCCTGGGCCTTTTACCTGTTAATGATGAATGATGAATTGATTAATTGTAAAACTAATCAACAGATTAACGTATGTCCAAAACGATCGATAGTTGCAGGTCTACAGTGAGTAATGTTTCTTCTCACAGGACCATGAGACAGAATCAATAGAGTCTGAACTGCCATGTCCTTTTTGTGCTTTGTACAGGTGAAGCGGGAGGTGGGAGACGTAAGTATTCTGGTGAACAATGCGGGGATCGTCACAGGGAAGAAGTTCATGGATGCTCCTGACTCTCTGATTGAAAAGACCATGGAAGTCAACACCATGGCTCATTTCTGGGTAAGTGCAAATCTGTCCTTCACCAACTGAGCTAAATCACGGTTTGATTATGTGTGTCATTTTTATTTACTGCATTCTGGAAACATTTTGTATTTACTTCTCGTCTTGCAGACGTACAAGGCGTTCCTTCCTGCGATGATAGCAAACAACCATGGGCACTTGGTTAGCATTGCCAGCTCAGCAGGTCTCATTGGAGTGAATGGATTGGCAGGTTTGTGGCAACCATTACCAACCATTCTCCTATTCACTAAATTGAATAAAGGCAAAGCAGAAACACTGTTAGTTTGAGGTGACAAATGTATCAATTTGCCTCTGATGAATGGCAGAAAGTTGAAAGGAAATTAACATTTGCACAATACGTTACATTTGCCAATAGCCTAAACTGTTTTACTATCCTGAAATCCTTATTACCATGTTGTTTTTGTCTTCTTTTAGACTACTGTGCCAGTAAGTTTGCTGCAGTAGGATTTGCAGAATCCATTGGTCTGGAAATGCTGGCCATTGGAAAAAGTGGTGTCAAAACCACCATTGTTTGTCCATATTTTATAAACACGGGCATGTTCGATGGGTGTCAAAGCAAGTAAGTGATGCCATTGCCCACATTGTTGAGTCATTTAGAAGGTCGTACACCAAAAAAAAAAAAATTCTGAGCTGTAGCAAAACACTTGGTATGAGGCAGTCTTGACAAATTTGGAGCCATGTGGAACTTTAGCTGTACTTTGCTTCATGCACTGCAAGATTTGTCTTCTTTTGTGTTTTCTATGTAAAAGTAAGAACATTTTGTTTGTAAAAATATAAGCAAAATTATATTTTTATTAAAGTTTTAAATATGAATAGAGCCAGTTATAGATGTTATAAAGTTAGTTTAGTTGATAATGAGCTAGGCAAGGCAAGACATGTTTATTTATACCGCACATTTTGTACACAAGGCAACTCAATGCGCTACTTTAAGATGTCCCTAGAGAGATGTGACAAAATGCATTTTGAGACAAGAGCCTGTGAGATCATTTTTCTGACATTAACAATAAGTCTGTGGAAAGTTGATAGGGTGAAATTATAAATCACTTTACTATGTAGATTTGTTTCAATGTGAGTTAACCTCAGTTTTTTGCCAATTTGGCAGGTGGCCGCACGTGTTGCCCATCCTGGACCCAGATTACGCTGCTAAAAAGATCTTGGAAGCTGTTCTAACTGACCAGGTCTATGTGCTCATGCCCCGCAGCATGTACATCATCAGTGGACTCAAGAAGTAAGACTTTACACAAACGTCTCATGTACAACACACATCTGCTCACATCTGCTTTGTGAAGCTTTTAAGTAATCCCCTATTACACGCTTAAGTGTAGTCTCTCATTCGAAAACATTTTTGTAAATGTGAAAAATACAAATACTACAAACGCTGCTGGTAAACCATTTGGGAATAACATTTTAAATATCTTTGATCTTCACCTGATATTCAATAAATTTAACTTGGGATTCCTCTCTGTGCATGTACAATGTACTATTTAATTGTTTGCACATTTCCTGTCTATCCTGCACACCCTGAGAGTTTCTGAGAGCTGAATGTAAAGAGTGAATTTCACCACTGTGAAATCAATAAAGGCTTATCTTATAGACTAGTATAGACCAGGATAGACCAGTGTATAGACCAGTATAGGCCTGGTTCTGCATGAATGAATGAAAGGTTTTATCACACGGAGCCCTCAGGTCTGATTTAGGCCTTTGTCATAGCTACACCTCACATTACTCTCTGAAACTTTCAGTCTGCCGTTTGCCTCTCCCTCTCTGATGGGGTGCTCTCCCACATGCTGGGAGGCGAGCAGGACAGTTGGTTGCGAGCAGACGCAGACAGAGCAGACAGAGCGCGCCACTCTGTAGAAAGTTTGCAAAACACAATGATAGAAAATATAACAATGCCTAAGACAGCATCTTGATCTTTTGTTCAAATACACTCAATATAAACGCAACACTTTTGTTTCTGCTCCCATTTTTCATGAGATGGACCCAAAGATCCAAAATTCATTCCAGATACACAATACCACCATTTCTCTCAAACATTGTCCACAAATCTGTCCAAATGTGTGATAGTGAACACTTCTGCTCTGCCGAGACAATCCATCTCACCTCTCAGGTGTGCCACATCAAGATGCTGATCTGACATCATGACTAGCGCACAGGTGTACCTTATACTGCCCACAACAAAAGGCCACCCTGAAATGTGCAGTTTTTTTGCTTTATTGGGGGTCTGGGGACTCAGAACCAGTCAGTATCTGGTGTGACCACCATTTGCCTCATGCAGTTCAACACATCTTCTTCACATAGAGTTTATCAGATTGTCAATTGTGGCCTGTGGAATGTTGGTCCACTCCTCTTCAATGGCTGTGCGAAGTTGCTGGATATTAGTGGGAACTGGTACACGCTGTCGTATTCTGCTGCTGCTTGACCGGCGAATACGACAGCGTGTACCAGTACCAGTGACGTTGCCGTGGTCTGCAGACACTGCTCACCCCTCGTGGAGTTTATTATCATTAAGTGTCGCCCTTTCTACCTGCCCAGGGAATTTACTGTTGTACTGCTTGTGTCTGTCTATATACCGCCCACCTCTAACCTCAAAAACAGGAAGGAGGCACTGAATGATCTGTTCCAGAGTGTCAGTGACCAACAGACAGCCCACCCGATGCCTTTCTCATCTTAGCTGGGGATTTTAACCACGCAGACCCAAAGAGCGTTTTCCCCAAAGTCTATCAACACATTGACTTTCCAACAAGGGGAAACAACATCCTGGATCTGGTTTACACCACCAAAAAAGGAGCGTACAAGGCACACCCCCTCCCCCATCTTGGTGCCTCGGACCACATAACTATTATGTTACTGCCAGCATACAGGCCACTGGTTAGAGTCACTAAACCGGTTCGGAAACAGATTCAAGTGTGGAGTAAAGACTCTGTAGAGAAACTTAAGGACTGCTTTCACACAACGGATTGGAATATGTTCAAGCAGGCTGCCATTCACAACAATATCACTGATCTCCAGGAGTATACAGAGACTGTCACGGCCTACATCACCAAGTGCACTGAGGATGTTACAGACTCTAAGACCATCATTATCAGGTCCAACCAGAAACCTTGGATTACAAGTGAAGTCCTCAGGCTCATGAGGGTTCGGAATGCTGCCTTCAAATCTGGTGACAAGGAGAAACTGTGGACAGCAGTGAATGTTTTGCTCGCTACGAGGCACTCAACAGAACCCCGGCACAAAAGTCAACACCCCCTCCTGAAGACCAAGTGCTGAAGCTATCTCAAGAGAGTGTGAGAAGATCTCTGAGCAGGATCAACATACACAAAGCACCGGGTCCAGACAACATACGTGTACTGAAAGGTTGTGTGCTGAGCCCCCTCCTGTTCACTCTGCTGACCCATGACTGCGCTCCAAAGTACGACTCAAACCTCTTCATCAAGTTTGCAGACGACACAACAGTGGTGGGTCTCATCAACAACAGAGACGAGTCAAACTACAGGAGTGAGGTGAGCAGTCTGGCCATGTGGTGCACACAGAACAATCTCTCTCTAAATGTGGAGAAGACAAAAGAGATTGTTGTGGACTTTCGTAGAGCACGGGTCCAGCATGCTCCTCTAACAATCAATGGTGCTGCAGTGGAGAGGGTGACCAGCACTAAGTTCCTGGGTGTGCACATCACAGAGAACCTTTCCTGGACCATCTCTGGTCAAGAAAAGTAATCAGCGTCTCTACTTTCTCTACAAGTTAAGAAGAGCTAGAGTCCCAGCCTCTGTTATGTGCAACTTCTACAGAGGGACTATAGAGAGCATCCTGACCAGCTCCATCACTGTGTGGTTCTTCTACAGAGGGACTATAGAGAGCATCCTGACCAGCTCCATCACTGTGTGGCACGGTGCCAGCACTGCCTCCTGCCGAAGGAGCCTCCAGCGCATCGTGAGAGCAGCGGAGAAGATCTGCGGAGCTCCTCTTCCCACCATTAAGGACATGTACTCCACCCGTCTCACCCGCAAAGCCGTCAGAATCACCAGGGACCCTACGCACCCATCACACAGTCTCTTCAGAGTAATGCCTTCTGGGAGGAGACTGCGGAATCTACGGGCCAGGTCGAGTCGACTTAAAAACAGTTTCATACACAAGGCCATTGGGATGCTGAACTCCCTGCCCTCCCTCCCACCCCTCTCCCCCCACCCCCCGCTCCACAATCAAGGATGAGAGAAATCTAATTTCAAACCATTCACATGGTTTGACACATAAAAAATCTTGAATCATATTTTATTCAGAATATTGTCATATACTGTACACAGCCCAATTAGGCTACAATGCAAGGCAAACATTTAGTTGTAACTAACAATAACATTTAATAGATAATAACCCAACATTTTCTCAAATAAATAAAGGGCTTTTGTTTCTGTTTCTTCTGCTTATTATTATTATTCTTATTATTATTAAAAATACACCGTCGTCTACAATAAAAGATGACAGTGGACTGTCATCTATTATTGTGTGTGTGTCGGGGAGCCATCTTCAGATGTGGAGCCAGGCTAATTGTCAGAAACACCTGGCTGGAGGATTAACCTATTGTACATGTTGTCTCTCTGCAGTATCCTCCCCATGAAACAAGGACTCCTTCTGGGAGAGTATCTTGGGGCCTTCAACATGATGGACAACTTCAGAGGACGACCTAAAAAACAGGAATAAAGGGAATGCACCAAACCTTGTCAACACTTTATACCCGTTTCAGTCAGGTAGACTCAGTTTTTCAGACATAACTGCGGCAGGTAAAGCTCAGGACGTTATTTTTTAATTGCCTTTAATTCTTTTGTGCTATGCCATTTTATGCTGTTCCTGTCTGGAACAGGAACTGATCAAGAAAACTCTGCACTGAAGCATTGCCTTTTCAGGAAAAAATTTTTTATCTAGTCAATGAAGTCTAAAAATAAGGTTAAAGTGTACTTTAAGTGTGTCTCCGTAGGAACATTATGACCCAATCTCAATTCTCTTTTCTACCGCTTCCTCTAGCCCTAGCCCTTTCCCTACACCCTGAAACCAAGGGCTAAGGGCGAGGGTTGATAAGACTGCCCTAAGAAATGGGACAGCCCTCCATCTGACTGCATTTACTATGAACACAGATGATTATGGTTATGTTAAAAAGTAAAATAATCATAAAAAATAAAAGCAAGCCTACTTGTCTATATAGCATGTTTCTACTGAACCAGTTCATCCCTTGACTGATGCTGTTTTATAACACCTAAACAACAGGACTCCATCTTGGCCCAAACCCTACAGATTTTCATCTATTTCTGCTTCATCTGGCGCTACATTCTCCTTCCCCTGTCCGTGTGTTGCTGCTTCTACTGCCGGGTCGCTGTGGCTGCAGCCCGTTAGCCAGAGCTGTGAGAGCTCAGCCGATCTGCTCATAGCAGGGACGGGCAGAGGTAGACCCGCTCACAGTGTGCTCAGGGCGGGGGCGGGGACAGGCAGCTGCAGCCTCTGCTCAGGCCCGACGCTCAGACCGGGCACAGACGGTCTCGGACCCGCGCTCAGAGCACAGTGGCACGGGGAGACAGCGGGCGCAGCAGCGAGGCACTGAACCCCGTGTGTCATGACAATAGCGTGTCATGAATGTGGCCCTCACCCCTACCCCTCACCACAAAATAGAATTGGAACACCCCTTCATCTCTCGTGAACACGCAAAACTGAGGGAAAGGGCTAAGCGGAGGGCTAAGGGGGAGAATTGAGATTGGGCCTATCTCTACTCAACCGTGTTATGGTGTTTATGCAGTTATACACATATGCAGTCCGTTCACATTTCCACAAGATGTAAACGTGTATGTGTCCCCTGTGTATTTTATTTAAAAAAATACTATTTTTTAATGTACCTATTTAGTTTAGTTAGTCTTGCCCCTAGTAATATGTAATGTGTTATTATATAAAAATATATGCTAATTTATAAACCTATCTGACAAAAAATGTTCATTAAAAATCTATGAAGTTCTTTATTTCATTTCTTCATTCCTCTACATTTGCACAAATTCCCTTGGCGACGGATTTCTCTTCTCCAAAACTCTGCTGTACCAGTCTGCCATACCTCTGATAGAGGAACCACTCATACTAAAGCAGTGGCACTTTGTCCAAGAATGCGGTTATTAAATCTGCATTTAAGATGTAACGGCCAAATTCTGTCATTCTCCAAAGCCCAGAGCGGCAGGGCAACTGACGTCAGGCTTCACGCATCGCAAATACTGGCGCCAAATAAAAAAATCAAATGCAGTAAAGACAGATCGCCTGTAGATGGTGACGCCCTGACGGTTTTAGGCATAACGTTGATCTGTCAACTAATTTGTGCTAAAGTGCCAAAATTATGAGCAGGACATGTACACTATTGGATACAGTTTATCAGCAAAAAAAAGTGGATTTGAGGGTGAGTTTTCCTCTATGACAAGCAGTGTTAATTTCGTCGACTAAAATATTTAGTCTTAATTTTAGTCAAAGTGATTTTTTTGACGACTAAAATTGGACTAAAACTAAATTAAAAGTTTTTCATGCGACTAAAACTACGACTAAAATGTCCAGATATTTTAGTCGACTAAAATAAGACTAAATAAAAATGAAAAGGAGAGACTAAAATCATCCAAACTTCTATTGACCGTCTGAAAGAGCCTCATATCATGTAAATTCACTGCCAAAGGAACAGCTCTGAGCTTTGTTCATGAGGGAGCAGCTCCATGAAGCAGAGGACCTCGATTAAATATGATTATAATTAGGGCTGGGCGATATGGCCTAAAATCTATATTATGATATGAAAAAATAAATATCACGATAACGATATATTTGACGATATAATTGACAATGGAAGAATTACTTCAAAAATAGCCTTACGCCTATTGGGAAGATTATTCAGTGATATTTTCTTTTTCTTCTACTCAGGCAGTTTACATCCTTCATTTCATTTTACTTTTTTAGCACGTGTGTCCGTGTTCTACAGTCACCGTTTATGCTGCTCTGATGGAGCGGAGCGTAACATAAATTATATTGTGTCCACAACGATATAAAAAATTACAACGATATCAAAACATTATATCACGATAACGATATGCGATACGATATGGCCCAGCCCTAATTATAATGAATATTGTAAATACAAAGTCAACTAAATTTGTCTTAAATTTAGTCGACTAAATTGACTTGCAATTTTAGTCGACTAAATCTCGACTAAAATTGAAGATATTTTTTTGACTAAAACTCGACTAAAATTGAATTACATTTTCGTCAAAAAACTAAAACTAAATTAAAATATGTTGTCAAAATTAACACTGATGACAAGCCTACACCAGCTGAATGTCTCCAAGTGAAATATTTGCTGAAGATACATAAGGTGGATAAAAAAAAAGAAGAAACAAGAAATATTGAAAAACATTTATTTAATGATAAAGGAATGTTTATAACAATTGTAAAGTCTTACACAATCTCATTAGTCATTCTAATTGGATCATCATCCCAGGCTACAAATGGTCCCCTCTGATGTAGATCATGCAGATTTCAGTAGGATGGTGCGACCACCTAGATTACATAACACCCAGAGCTTGAGCTGCAATAAACCCATGCTGCAGGCGGTTCATCCCACATGTGTAGGTATTTGTACATATGCAATGGTGAACAGGTTAGTTTCATAAAATGTGTTCATAGATGATCTATTGAATATTATTTGTTTACAACACATGCAACACTTCTTTCAGCTGTTACAGAATCTTAACGTACCACACATTGGTCATGTTATGTTCGGGTACCTTAGAGAGCACATACGAGTGGTCATCCAATCATCCCTGAAAATGGAGAGTACACAGGGTCCCTTCCTGGATTGGACTTCAATCAATAATGGTCTATTAAAAAAAAAAAAAAAAAAATCTGATAAAATGTATTTTCACACCAATAAAACAATCCCAACTCATTCATATATCATCCTGTATAATAACATGTGCATAAAAATACCCACAACATAAGAAAGTGTTTAAAAATTAGAAACCAGGCATTAAAGTTGTTTTTAACGTGTCTAAAGTCCAATGCTTTTCTTTGGGAGAGTAGCGGGTATATGGAGGTACTACAGCAATGGTGGACCAATGGCGGCCTCTAGTGTCGTGGTCATGAAGCAGAACAGCCAGCGTGCACTGATCCCAACATAAAGTTGTGCGCGTGGAGACGATAGAGGCGCAGGTGCCACGTGGACGTATCCCACTCTACTTTAATTCCGACAGAAGATATACATATACTATATATATATATATATATATACCCTAACGCTGTCCAGATCTGACCACGTGCTGCACAGCGAGGGTTGGACTGTAGATGCCCTTCCGTGCTTTAACGTGGCTTCAGGTGTAAAATTAGCGACATCTCTCACCGCTGAAATATTATGGAGGGGCAAATCGACAATGCTAAAGTCATCTAAAGTCAGTCTCGAGCGATTGACCACGGACCCCGCTCTGCCACGCTCTGAGCGGCTCCAACACCGGTCACTAAGCCGAGGCGGCCTGTGCAGACTGACCGAGGGAAAGAGCCGCTCAGTCTGACTGAACACACGGAGTTTACAGAATATCCTAATTGAATGTATTAGCTGTTGAGCTACTAACACACTTTTATAAAAGTAAATGTACCTATAGTTCGCCGTTTTCTTGGAAAATGAGACGAAGCACGAAGTTGGCGTTACATATCCAGAGAGCGATGATGGCGCTTCAACTGCACTTTGTAAAATGGGCTAAACTTTTTTTGATAGAAATATTGAACCGGTTCTATCGAGACGAGGTGTGGAGAGCTGCCCGAGAGTCCACCTACCTGAACGGCCAAAGTCTCCAATTCAAGATTGACCTGTCCAAAGGCGATCGAGAGCATGTCCATAGAGCACGAGCTGCTGCACACCACGTGGAGCCCGAGCTTTCATCGAGGGAGAAGGTGAGATTTTACTCACCGACTGACTTTATTAGAGGTTCAACCGGTCAAAGCGGGCAAGTTACATTATTATGGTGCCCGTGAATTACTATGCTTT